>JACEVL010000341.1:307675-592159 GCA_020284085.1 Aporrectodea caliginosa | reverse complement strand
CCTCGACTACTAAAGTCGTGGTGGAAGAGAAGCCTGAGCCAACAGGAGACCTGGTCAAGAAACAAGGTGATAAAGCAAGACAATGGTTGAAATTAGAAAAATTTGACGGACAAACTCCTCTAGAAGCATTCTTAGCCAAGTTCGAAATCTGTGCTAAGCATAACGGTTGGAACGACAGCGAGAGGCTTAGCCAACTGATGTGTGCGATGGTAGGAGGTGCAGCGCAAGTCCTCTGGGAATTCAATGCGTCTGGCTTGTCGTCTTGGAGTGACCTGGTGAAGCGACTGCGTGCAAGATATGGGAGCTCTGACCAATCAATGTTATACCGCACTCAGCTACGGACACGACGACAGAAGGAAGGGGAAAGCTTACAGGCGCTTTCGCAGGACATTCGCAGACTAATGGTCTTAGCGTATGCAGGTCCTTCCACCGAGATGAGTGAAATGGTCGCCATCGACGCATTTCTAGACGCATTGATAGATACTGACCTGGCTTTGCGAGTAAGAGATCGAGAGCCGACTACCCTCGAACTGGCTTGCCGATCGACCTATATTGAGTGGACACAGCATAAGAGATTCAAACTGAAGCCTAGCTGTTTGCGTGCCTCCGACGTTATTTGCCAGCCATGACGTCACACAGGCAAGCAAACGGCTCAAAGATTTAACAGGCGGTAGATGATCTACTAATCAGAAAGCTGCGAATGAGGGCGCGTGATGCATGCTGGTATAGGCGCAAGAGCGTATTATCACATATAGTAGATTATTATAGACATATGCGAAGCTCCGCCCTCTTAACGTGCAAATTTCTGTAATCAATGGTAACACATCCTGCCACCCACCGACGCTGGGGTTAGAAAGACGACGATGGCGTCTAATCACAAGGGTTGCGCTGTCGTTTACTGTAGCAATACTTACTATAATGTGAAAGGAAAGAAGAGATGGAAGAGGAAGAGAAGAAGGAGGAGGAAGAGGAGGAGAAGAAGAGGAAGAAGAAGGAGAAGAAGGAGGAGGAGGAAGAGGAGGAGAAGGAAGAGGAGAAGAAGGAGATGGAGGAGGAAGAATAGAAGAAGAAGAAGGAAGAGGGGGAAGAGGAGAAGAAGAAGGATGATGAGGATGAGGATGATGATTAGGAGAAGGAGGAGGAGGAGGAGGAGGAGGAGGAGGAGGAGGAGGAGGAAATATAGGAAATACAGGAGAAGGGAATTAGGAAGAGCAAAAGTGTAGGAGTCTAAATAGGAATAGAAGGAAGATGAGGTGTATTGGAAGAGAAATGACGGGGAATAAGAAGAAAGAACGAGGCTAAGGAGTGCAGGAGGAGGGGAATAGGAGGAGGGGAAGAAGAAGAAGAAGGAATGAGGATTACCAGGAGGAGAAGAGGATGGAGGAGCAAGAGGTTAAAGAGTGCAGAGGACGGGAAGAGGAATGAGGAGGAGACCAAAGAGTGCAGAGGACTGGAAGAGGAATGAGGTGGAGGCCAAAGAGTGCAGAGGACGGGAAGAGGAATGAGGAGGAGACCAAAGAGTGCAGAGGACGGGAAGAGGAATGAGGTGGAGGCCAAAGAGTGCAGAGGACGGGAGGAGGAATGAGAGGAAAAGACCAAAGAGTGCAGAGGACTGGAAGACGAAGGAGGAGGAAGTGGCCAAATGAGTGCAGAGGACTGGAAGAGGAAGGAGGAGGAGACCAAAGAGTGCAGTGGACTGGAAGAGAAAGGAGGAGGAGTGGCCAAATGAGTGCAGAGGACTGGAAGAGGAATGAGGAGGAGACCAAAGAGTGCAGAGGACTGGAAGAGGAATGAGGAGGAGGCCAAAGAGTGCAGAGGACGGGAAGAGGAATGAGGAGGAGGACCAAAGAGTGCAGAGGACTGGCAGAGGAGGGAGGAGGAAGTGGCCAAAGAGTGCAGAGGACGGGAAGAGGAATGAAATGCCTCTTTGGCCTTTCTCCTCATTCCTCTTCCCGTCCTCTGCACTCTTGGTCTCCTCCTCATTCCTCTTCCCGTCCTCTGCACTCTTTGGTCTCCTCCTCATTCCTCTTCCCGTCCTCTGCACTCTTTGGTCTCCTCCTCATTCCTCTTCCCGTCCTCTGCACTCTTTGGTCTCCTCCTCATTCCTCTTCCTCTCGTCTTGGTCTCCTCCTCATTCCTCTTCCCGTCCTTTGCACTTTTGGTCTCCTCCTCATTCCTCTCTTCCTCTAGTCTTTGGTCTCCTTCCTCATTCCTCTTCCGTCCTCTGCACTCTTTGGCCTCTCCTCTTCCTGTCCTCTGCACTCTCTCTCTTCCTCTTCCCTGTCCTCTGCACTCTTTGGTCTCCTCCTCATTCCTCTTCCCGTCCTCTGCACTCTTTGGCCTTTTTCTCTCCTTCCTCTTCCCGTCCTCTGCACTCTTTGGTCTCCTTCTTCTTCCTCTTCCCGTCCTTATGCACTCTTTGGTCTCCTCTCATTCCTCTTCCCGTCCTCTGCACTCTTTGGTCTCCTCCTCTCCTTCCTCTTCCCGTCCTCTGCACTCTTTGGTCTCCTCCTCATTCCTCTTCCCGTCCTCTGCACTCTTTGGCCTTTTTCTCTCCTTCCTCTTCCCGTCCTCTGCACTCTTTGGTCTCCTTCTTCTTCCTCTTCCCGTCCTCTGCACTCTTTGGCCTTTTCCTCTCCTTCCTCTTCCCGTCCTCTGCACTCTTTGGTCTCCTTCTCTCCTTCCTCTTCCCGTCCTCTGCACTCTTTGGCCTCCTCCTCTCCTTCCTCTTCCCGTCCTCTGCACTCTTTGGCCTCCTCCTCATTCCTCTTCCCATCCTTCTTATATAATAATGCCATCCACGCGAAGTTTCTAACCCCAGAGCAGCCAGGTGGCGCTTTTTGACCTAATTACACAGAAAGGGGCGGAGCTTCGCATATGTCTATAATCTATTATATGTGGTATTATGTTAATGAGCTCTGTCTGACGTCATGGCTGGCATAAAGTTCAGTAAAGTAAGTAAGTAAGTAAGTACGTGCTTTATTGAACCGCCTGCAAACGCACTGCGGGAACATCAGATTGAGTAATGAATCACAAATCACAAAAATCAAAAATCGCAAATGTCAAAAATATCATAAAATACAATAAAACAGACATCTATGGATTAGGCCTATATGAGATTAAGGTAATAGTAAAAAGAAAGATCAGTAATAAAATCAATTAAATAACATACGCGTAATAAAACCACATCGGGTTAATGCGTCAGCATGTGGGATCTCACGGTTATGTGAACGAGGACGGAGAGAGTACTTAACATTCTTTATAGGAGGCAGTAGACCATTTAGAACATGGCTGGAGTTGTGAAGCACAGATGAGAAAAGAGAAAAGTCAGCACGGCGACAGAGGTCATCAAACATCATCTGGTCGGCAGGCAAAAACTTTAGCCGCACCATTTTCCGTATTATTGCATTAATACGCGCACGCTGACCAGCATTGGCAAAGCCGTACCATGCAGGGGAAGCATACAGGAGGCGAGCCAGCGAGGTTGCCCGAACTACATCAAAAAGGCGCATCCCCGAGAGACCATGGGCAATAAGGATGCGTATCGCATAGAGCGATTGGCTAGCCTTAATACAGATTCGGTCAATATGGGGGTCAAAACTAAGTCTATCCGAAATGGTTACCCCTAGAATAACAGACTCAGATACCCTACAAATACCTGGTATAGGGGAGGGAGATCAAGTAATTTAGACCGCGGGCGCCTAAATACCATCTCTTTGGATTTATTGTTATTCAATTTAAGATTACAAGTTAGTGCCCAATTGGCAACATTTTGAAGTTCAGAGGAAGTGGAGGTAATAGCAGATGCTGGAATGAGAATATAGCTATCATCAGCATATTTAAGCAACCTATTACTGCGATGTACAAGTTTCAAGCCTGAAATAGCTACCACAAAGTCAGAAGGTCCAAGACCAGAGCCCTGTATAATGCTAGCATTTATCCGACAGAAGGCTGAGACTTGGCCGAGAAATTTAGTACAATGCTGACGGTCTTTCAATAGGGATAAGATCCAATTATACAGAAAGTCAGGTATTGGCAATAGAGCAAGTTGTTCAGATAGGTAAGAGTGCCTAACCGTGTCAAAGGCACGTGAAAAGTCTAGCGAGATAAGACGAACATAGGGTTCATCATGTAACATCTCAAGAATTCCATGGGTGAGAGCAATGATGGCGGATGTAGTGGAGCCAGAGGGCCGAAAGGCGTATTGGTCATTAAGGGTAGAATTTATTTCGGGATCAGTGAAGATTGGGTAAAAGTAACTTCTAACAACAATTTTCTCCAGCATGCGGCATAGCACCGGAGTAATAGAAATGGGTCTAAAATCAGCCTCATTTTGAGGGCGCAGGTTTTTAGGGACTGGCGTAATACAGCTAGAGCGCCACTGGGGCGGCGTGTAAGAGGAAGCCAGGGAGCAGTTAAAAAGATACGTAACCGGGGCAGAGAGGAGATGAGCCATAGTGGATAGGAACCAAGAAGGGATGCCATCAGGGCCAATTGAGGACCCGCGGACCGACTCCAATCCTCTGAACACACAATATTCATCAATATTAACAGGTTGCTCAATTTTAGCAGTTAGCTTAAGCAATGGCACAATATAATCAAGATCAGTCGAAACAACTTGATAATGTCGGTTTAACGACTCGCACGTTACACCTTCAATCACCGCTGGACTAACTACATCATCACCCTGAAGCCGCCTAACCTCAGCCCAGAGCATCCGAGAGCCACGTTCAAGACCCTGGAAGGAGGCAGCATTTGTCTTAACAATACAGTCGTTGATCCGAGTGGCAAGAGCATCCGCAGCCTCAACTCTTCCACGACGGAGAAGCGTATTTCTACGGCGAATTAAGTATTTCAATTTTGGGGTCATGTAAGAAGGATCCTTTTTCTTGATTGATATTTTTCTGAGAGGGAAGAAGCGGTTGAGCGAGTCGTCAATGAAAGTATAAAAGTCAGCAAAAGCTTGTTCAATAGAGATGTCCTCAATGAAGAAACTCCACGTATGATTTATGATAAAGGCATGGAGAGCTGAAAGACTCGCGGGCGTCCGCAGCCGGAAGCTTCGGACTTCGCGATCATTCATCAAAGGCATCTGCGTTACGGTCTCAGAGTTCGCAAGAACTGCAGAATGTTTGGTCTTGATTGACGATTTGATTGCCGAGCATTGTCCATACATTGGTCCCGAGGCATAGATACGATCCAATGGGTGTCCTAGATGGGTAGGACCAGCGAACTCCACATGGAGCCCCAAACCAAGGATATCTTCGGAAGGGAGCTGGTTAAAGTCACCAGCTAAGATGATAAGGGGGTTAGACTGGTGAGCGAAAAAGTCATCTAACGTCGAAGCAAGACAGGCCAGAAGGTCGGCAGTAGGGTATGAAGGCGAGGGCGGATGGTACAGGCCGCCGATGCGATACCGGTAATGTTGATTATTGTGTATAACCAGTATCCATAGTAATTCCATCTCTGAACTGTAGGTAGGATCCGGTGTTAGTACAGAGGCCTGGAGTGCAGGACGGCAATAGATGGCTACTCCGCCTCCACGTCGCCCCTCCCTGTCTCGACGAAATAGATTATATCCAGGAATGTTGAATAGAGAGTCGTCATGGTGCGGTTTAAACCAACTTTCAATAATAATAGCCACATCCGGACTAAAGGAAATCAGATCAGCCTTAAGCTGGTCAATGGCGTGTGGTTTGGCGAGGCTGGTCGGATTTAAGAGTAGTATGGAGGGGTGGTCCATATTCCCCATCGTAGTCACACGTGTGGTTGGAGGTGTCGGAAGAACAGTAGCTTCTTGACGTAGCGGCAGGAGAATCGCGGCACAACTTCTGCGTTGTGCAATATGACGATTCCGAACAAGATCTCGTCCTCGACCCAACACGACGGGTATGTGGTCTGTTAGGGCATGATTAAACACATGACCCACAGGAACGACGCCAGGTTGAAGCTCGGAAGCGGAAGCTTCACTTTACAGTACAACTTTAGCTGTGCTATGCTGTGTCCACTCAATATAGGTCGATGGCTATAGCGCTATACTGTTGTTTTACATGAACGCTATCATTTCTTTTCATTGTAAGCTTAACGGACGTGGGTTTTCTGGGGAAAAACCACACTTGGCAATAAGTGCTTTATAGCACTAAGTAAGCTATAACTGTTACAGGACACAGTTAACTCAATACTGTACCGGTTGCGATGTGTCAAGCAGATTGTTTCAATAAAGGAAGAATTATTATTATTGTTATTATAATTATTATAATTATACTGTCAATCAATCAATCAATCAATCAATCATTATTTCTGTCACCATCAGAAGAGACAAGGGACAAATGAAACAATAAGGCAACGGTCAGTAATAATAGTCCCAGGTTTGACTGGCTACACGGAGACCCAGAACTATAATCATCCAATAACATGCATTGCTGTCAGGACATCGAGGGATGTCCTGCACTGGCTTCCCATCCCGCAGCGGATTGTGTACCGGCTTTTTGCTTAGGTTCCGCTCCTGTGTATTTACAAGAGCTCTGTCGCTCTACTTTGGATGTGCAGGGACGTAGAGCTCTCCGCTCCTCCACACATAGTGAACTTCTTGTTCTCCGTGCGCGAACTGCTCTTAGACAGCATCGCGCCTTATCTGTTGCTGGCCCCATGGTTTGGAATGGGCTCCCATTAACATTACGCCTTATTCCTAGAGTTCATTTCGATGCGTTTTAATCTAGCCTTAAAACCATCCTTTTCAGCCGGGGTTGGGTCGGGAGCGCTCCTGAGTAGTAACCCTGAAGGGGCGCTATATAAATTTTTGGAATGAATGAATGAATTGCTGTGCATCCATGGAGCAGCGCATGATAGCCTATAGAGATTTTTGATAAATTTTAACTTCAATTAATTTAGAAACAAAACAACTTTAAAGTTTGCCAACTCTAGCGCTCGATAACCATGTTTAGCGAAGCTTTCTGCAACCCTTGACGTCATTTACCATTAGGCTACAGAGGTGTTGCTCAACATAGTTTTTGATACCATAGGCCAGTGCTCTGGAAAACACTACCGAATGAACTCACCTGTCTCCCCACCCCACACCAATTTAACAACAGGCTTAAAGTGCATCTCATGTCTGTATTGAATCAATAATTACGTAAGCTTAAATCGTATTAAATATGTCTTGCTATGCAGAGAGATGATTGTCTTTTGTATGATCTTGATTGTTATTGATCTAGTTAAGTACAATGCTTGCTGCTGAATAATAACAATGCTGGTCACGTTATAATACAATGTCATGTGAACTATGAGTGTGTTATTCACAATTCAACAACCTTCTAAATTTGATTGGCTGATATTTGTTCGATGAGGTGTATTGTGTGTTCATAGCAGTGATATTTCAGTTTTGAAAATACGTAATTACAGTTTCATTTTTTCTTCAGTTAACTGAAATATTACTGGTTCATAGTTATGAAAGTATATGGGCCTACAACCTTTGGACGCATGTTTTGCATCAACGAAGCCCAGCCCCGTAGAACTCTGATCATAATATATTCAAGACATTGGCGCCGACTCTCTGAAAGCCTTGTAGAGAACGTTCAGTAGGTGCGTCGGCAGCGTCACACCCAGAAGGATTCAAATCAACTATACAATAAAGTTGCAAATGCCCTATATAAGACAGACTACATAGGCTACACAAATTTCGGAACATGTAAGCAGTAAGGCTGGACAACTATGTCAGTCACCGTCACGTGAGTTTCAAATACTTTTTCTAAATCCGTAGTTAAAACAATTTTCTTTCACCGAAAAATGCGCTAAAGCTCATATACGGCAATGTAGAATATAAAAATGTTTCCCGGGGTAGAACCCATGCACCCAAAGACAAAAGCAAAAGTCGGCACCTATGATTAAAGATGACTAACGCCAACAAAGAACTGGACCAGAGATATAGCTTACACCTCATTCAATGAGTTCTTGTAATAGCCTTTGAACTGTTCTGGGAAAGAAAGGCCACGAGACTTTCATCTAAGGAAGATAACTGAATTACCGTTGACATCTCTACTGCGACTCTAAAGCCGGGTGGCACGTTTCGAAATCCTACACCGGTGAGACGCATAGGCGGAATAACACGCTAATGCATATTACTGAGCGCTCACGTGACTCCGTTTAGGCTTGAGAGTTCCTTGCCCTTAGTTAACGCAATCGATGTAAAAATGGCGGAACCTACAATGTAAGCAAGAATTCGTGTCATCAATCCAACTTCTATTTAACCAAGAATTTTTCATCAATCCTACTTCTATTTAGGCAAGAATTATTTTTTATTACTTCTTCGATCCAGCTTCTATTGAAGCAAAGACTTTGTTTAATCGAGCCACCTTCTATTTATGGAAACAATGATTGTTTCCATCAATCCAGCTTCTATTTAAACAAAGAATTAGAAGTAAAACCGAATTTCACGTTGCTAATTTATTCTAATGTCCTCAATGCCGTAGGCCTACTTGACGTTGGTAAGTAAGCAGTCTACCTGTGTGCATGATCTACCATCTAGGCCTATCCAGCTTCCATTTCATCAAGAAATTTTTCATCAATTCAACTTCCATTGAATTGGAAAAATTGCTTTTGTCAATCCAACTTCTATTTAACGAAATAAATATTTTTCATCATGGAACTTTTACTTAAGCAAAGAAATACTCTCATGGTTCCAGCTTCTAATTACGAAAACAATTATTTTCATCAATCCAGCTTCGAATCTATTGAATCGAAAACTTAGTTTCATCGATCCAGCTTCTATTTACAGGTAAAATTATTTCGATCAATTCAGCGTCTATTTAAACACCTGAATGTTTTCATCAATCCCACTTCCATTTAGAGAAAGAATTTTTCATCAATCCAGCTTCCATTTCAAAGTGACAATATCAAATAATTTAGCAACGTAAAATACGGTTTAACCAAGATTTGTCCAATTATAGCATATTATGTCGGGTAATTCGGATTGTGTAGCTATGAACATACGTACATATGAATTCGTAATCGTAACACCACATTTATAATTCGCTTCTACTTTACACAGATTTTGGACTGACATCACCCGATTACGACAGTGGCGCAGTTCGGAATTTATGACCGCTTATCATGAATTGCAAATTAAAGACAGACCGTGAGTCCTAACACCCGCAGTTTTGCCTAGTAATCGACTCATTTAGGGACTAATCAGTAATTACATAAGCAAATGCATCACCTGTGGATTTCGCTGTGTAAAGATAAGGCGCTGGTTGAGTCCTTCAAGTCTGTTTGAATCAATAAGTCAATACGACTACATAGACTGTATTATACAGAGTCATTTGAGTGCACTGTAGTCATTATTGTTTTACAGATGCATGCGGAGGGGCTCTAGGTGAGTGGTAAAAACACTATGGGATGAAGAGCAGAAGATCATCATGGATGAGGGATCGATTCCCGCTATTCTTCCAAAGGTCCACTCAGCCTTTCCACTCGCTGTAGGTGAGCTGTAGTAGGACGTGATGGGCGCCTATCTGACTTCCAGACGGTTAAATTCCTACACCTAAAATAACTTGCAATCATCCGTTCATACTCTGACTTGTAATCATACTGCGGTGTGTCAGTTTGAATTATTATTAAACCCGAATATATGTTGTTAAGATGACTTCTGTCATCCTTCATTTTATTTCATTTGGAAGTCTTGTACACCAGTATGTATCTAGCTGTGTATCTATTTTGTCTGCTAATGTTTTCTCTGCGTGGTGCTATACGAATGTCCAATTACAACTGCGATTACAATCTATGTATTTACACAATATTTATTTACACAGTATACTTACTTCTTTGCACCCTTTCAGCCTCAGTGAAGAATGTCTAACATACCTGAATAATTGAGTGATTTATTTTCATGCATCTTGACATTCTTCTGCATTCTATTAGTATCTTTTGTAGACAGTTAGGCAGATTAAGCAGTTGTCTGAATCCTCGTTTAGCCTCACTCTCAACACTATTATAATCCAATACAATTTGCCCCATTAGAATTATACCTATTATAGTGCTGAACAGTGAACAGTGCACTATCTAGGCCTAAAGCTATAATAGTACTATAGTCTCTAATACTATAACTGCATAATCATGCATTGATATTATTTGTTGCGTCTTGACAGCAAGTTATTTAATAAACGAAAATACAATACAATAAGGCTGAGAGTGCTGGCATTTTAATTGGAATGTTTCAGCTTCCTATAGAAGTCCCTTGCGCACAATTATTGCTCTGCTCAATTGATGTTCTGTTTTATGGCTGTGTGTGCACTTCTGAGCTCAGAAATGAGGGCAATATCAAATACAGTTGTATTGTATTGTATCAGGTACACTTGTGTTGCAAAAATCACGTCGATGTTTTCAAACCCTTTCTAATGGCAGGTCAGGGCGCCGAAACTAAATGGGTCTGGGAGGGGCCCGTTGAGTCCGTCCCCAGAAAATCTTTGCAAAACTAAATCTTAGACGTTGCATTCTTTAGCAAAAGACAGTCTAGGCATATTAGATCTTAATTTGAATTTTTATGTTCTCTTAAGGCAAGACTCCGCGGGTCAGAAAGACATAAATGTTCCATTACGATTACTCTAGTGTTTTGCACTGGATTCCCATTCGTATCAGAAATCGACCAAAGTTGTTTGAAAGACCAATTGCTGTCATGCACCACGCAGTGTAGATCTCTCTCGTCAGGATTTTGCATAATTTTAACTTTGAAATGTGGAAAGAGATTGGATCGGTTCATCGATTAATTGCTTATTGTTATTGACTGTGTGATATGATGATGTCGGCATTTTACACACTTGTGTAGACTGCCGTCTGGGCGCACTTCGGAAAATTTAATTCCATATTTTACAATATGTTATTATTATCTTTTAATGTAACTGGACCAAACACAAAAGTTATACCTTATATACATGCATACTATATATATATATATATATATATATATATATATATATATATATATATATATATATATATATATATATATATATATATATATATATATACAGTATATCAATCAATCAATCAATAACTTTATTGCATCAACTGCAGCAACTGAACATCAAAGTTTAACAAACAATGCATCATAAAAAGTTAACATAATAGCTCATACATCGAAAGCGTGTCAGTTGGTAGCAAATGGTGTCCCCGAAGAGACCGATGGTCCCGCTAGTATATATATATATATATATATATATATATATATATATTAGGGTGGTCCACGACACAATGGTAAAATTTCATCTTTAGCAGAACTTTGCTCCACAAGTCTAAATCTGTTCTACCTCTCCTAAGTAAGATGTGGACCAAATCTGAAGCAGATTGGAGCATTTCTAGAGGTCGCTCAAGGTCGGCAAACATTCTCTTGATAATACCATGGCATAGTGGAAATTATTGACTGTTATCTACTCAAAAAAATATTATTAGAACCTCTTGCTACTTAATTTTGAACTGACATTGTTTTAAACTGAAGTTTAGAAATACCAATCTAACATTAGTAACTATTCTTTGATGTAGAATGCAAATATTGGAATTTTTAAAATTGCTTTTAAGAACTCAGATTTATTAGTACATTGGTAAATTTTAGGAATAGCAGAGAGTTGGCTGTAGAGTTTTTGACATAGCTCATAAACACAATAATGGCAGACAAGAAGCAGTACTGAAGTTTGGCTGATAGAGAAGGGCACAGAAAAACTGTAGCTTATAGGTCCCATCTTCCAACAAAGGTTCCATCCGACGATCATGCTACAAGAACCATGAGGAGCAGGTGACAGACTTGCAGTACTAGTCATAGGTGACGGAGAAGAGATATATACTGGGAGTTCCAAAAATTGGCTGCAGAACTGACAACGAACAAGCTGAAGCCTGCCTGAGGAATCTGAATGACGGGGGTCTTCGGACTTCGGAATCTAGTTCGTGGTTATAGTCTATGACATCACTGCCAGCAATACTCGCCTGAAGAATGGTGCCTGTACTTTTATTGAGAATTCGAATTAGCAAGAATTAACCTGGATAGCTTGCCGCCATCATGTCATGGAATGATGGAACTTCCTCTTGCTGTTTCGGCTCTTTATCTGGACCTACTGGAGGGTCTGCCATTACTATGCTTAGGAAGTTTCAGCAAAGCCGGCCACACATTGACCAGGCGACAAATGAAGCGGCTTCCGACTACATCTTTGACGCACACACTTCTGCTCTTCGAGAAGAAAAAATGGTGACATTCTGCAAGCAGCTCTTGAAGGGTCACATCAGAGAGAAGACTATGAGGAATTCTTGAAACTCAGTTTGATCTTGCTGGGTGGTGAAAAGGGAGCAAGAGTTTCCTTTCGAGCACCAGGAGATTCCATCATGCACGTTAGAAGGTGAAAGCCATCTTTATCATTAAAATATTTGTTTCCAGCAGCTGTTCTCTCCAACTGCCAAAGAGAAGCACAGTGTAAAGGAGCTACACTTTTTGTGAGCCTTGTCTATGTTCAGTTCTGGCATGAAGCTCCTCTGCCTATAAGAGCACCACTCAACGACCCACTGCTACTGGAGGAGCTCAGTAAATATCTAAATATGAGAGTGGCAAAGGTTGCCTCGACTGCGTTCGTTAGGCATACCTGGTACGCTAAAAAAAATTTTTGGTCAGTCTGTCCTTCTTTCACGACAGAATTGTAGTGGATGTAAAACACTGATGGTGACAAACTTCCACAGTCCATCAATTATATGAAGTGCTTCGACCATCCTTCTTAACCCTACAGCTCCCTTGACTTGCATCTTCCGTCACAGAGAGAGCTACTGTCATCGCTGACATTCTGCACTTGAACGGAAAAGAGAAGGCCCAAGGCTTCCTGGTAAAGGGTCCTAAAGAATGATGCGATCATCACCCCTAACAGGACCTCCTAAAGGCAGTGTCAGTCATGACAGTAACTGCTATGAACGACTGTGCTTGGAGAGCCATTGGTTTGATGCAGCAGTAGAATTAATAGGTGACAGCAGTGAAGAGCGGCCTTCAGCTCGTGAAACGCCACAGGAAACCTATCCGTCCTGTTGTTAGGCCACACTGATGAAGATAACAGAGGACATAGAATGTGTTATTCAAGAAAGTTCCAGTGTTTCCATAGCAAAATTGAACATTTTGGAACCTTTTCTTATTTTCATTGCTGCACTATATGTTTTAATTCAACTCAAATTCTGTTTTCTGATCTTAGTGCAGATTACCGATTTCATGCTTAATAAGGTGAAAATATACTGACCTTGAGCGACCTCTAAATACTCATCAATCTCTCTCAAACTCGGTAGAGGTAATAGTGGGCAGCCATAGAACAAAAGGAGGGTTGTGGAGGGCAACGCTGAGATACTTTGTGTTTTTGGACCACCCTAATATATATATATATATATATATATATATATATAAGGATATGTTATTATTATCTTCAGCACCAAACACAAAAGTGATGCCCTATATAATACTATATATATTATAAAGCATATATCTATATACCCTAGAAGAGAAGCTTAAGCTAGCCATAGGGCAGTCATGGCATGAAGCGTTAGAGACTTCCTTATCTTAGCCTCGGCATTTGAAGGATTATGGCCAGTCCTCTCCCTCGCCGTCTCATCTCTCCGCCGATCGTGTTCGGTGAGTGTACTCATTATAGCTGAGTTGGCTATATTCTGAACTTTTAAATTTGCCTACATTTCCAGCTATATGCGCGATGTTTTCTACTGGCTCCCTCTTTAGCAGCGAATCGAGTATAGAATAACTACTAGGGTGGTCCAAAAACACAAAAGTCAAGCTAGGGGCCAAGATACCCCATACATTTTTATTCTTGTTATTTGTATTATCCTGGCAAAATTTCAGCTTCCTGCTCCAACTGGAAGACGGTGCTCAATGACATACACTTTCACCATTGTAATCGTCATGTAAAAGAAAAATGAATGTGTTACAAATTGTGATCATCTTGGTAACTTTCTTATGGAATTATGCAGTTATGTTCTCTTACTAACTTTTACATTTAGGACTCATTGGACATTACAGATTTTGCTGTCTACTTCCTGTTCATTACCAGACATTGTACTGAAATTTATTTTCGTTAACATAATTATGTACAAACGGTACTGTTTATGCAACACATAATTCCAGAATTCATATCTTTGATTGCATTTCATCTGCATACTGCAGCATTTAATACATTGATATATACATACAACAATATATGTATATATGTACTACAGATATTATATATATACATAAATACATACATAAATACATGCATACATACATACACACATCACACATACATACAAAGCTAAAAATAACATGCTGATTCCATAATAGGCGAATCTATACCAGATTGTCCCTTGGTGGTTAACGAGGTTGGTAAACTGCTTTCAGAGATTTTTGAAAGCACTTAACCGCTTATCAGTTCTGGTTTCTGAAGGTGACAAAGATAACCTGCTAGGAATTCTAAAGTTGGCCTATGGAAGAGGACTTAATGAAGCCAAGTCTATTTATGATCTGCTGGAAGCATGGAAGTTGACTGAAAAAGTTCAAGCTCAAGCTCAGAGGCCAGGGCCATTCTGTCTCCTTCTTCAAGATCGGTCACAGTGACACCTACTCTAACCTCACCTGACCTCATCTTCAGTCCTGCTGTCTCTTCAAGTTCAGTTACTACACTGGTATTCGGCCTAGCCAATAACTTGACTTTATTAGCAGGCATTTCCATGATGTTTGACAAATCAATTAATTACAATTGCAGAACATAAAGAGATTCTCAACACAAATCTACACCTGGTAGGTTTTAGTTACAAGTTAAAAATAATGCAATCAGTACGAGTATTCCTTACACAAAAATTACCTTAACAATCATCAACATTTAAGTTTACGATTAATTGTATAGCTCTAGATTAATTGCATAGCTTCCAGATTACACAGCAATCGGGGACTATCTAAAAGGGCGCCCACGGACAGTCAGCGTCAGCCTTGCGCTCTATAAATTTCGACAGATTACTCGCTTACTTCTCCACAAAACAGACCTTGACTTTGTCTGTACGCCTTCCCTCACAATCGGAAGTTACCATTAACCTGTTTCACCTCACCAGAACAATTAATCTTAATTATTAACACCACAAATGTTTAAATTGTACGCTTCAAAATGGCAGCTCAAAACACAAAAAACTCTGACGTCATTAATTTATGTCCCCAGAAACTATTACACAGTAAGCTCCCAGCATGCTTTGCGGCGGAGGTTTATACAGCGCCAGCACCAATCGGTTGGCCACAGGTCAGCCGATTTTACTTAACAATAAAAAAAGAATGCACCATGATAGGCCAGATCTGTGGAGGGCCAGGTTCTTTACAATATTTGCCAGAACAAATACCCGAAAGTTTTCTATCAAGTACCAGGGTCCCCTCATATGGAATAGCATACCAGAATGTGTTCGTGCAGCCATGAGTCTAGCCTCATTTAAAATTCAAATCCGTGCACACACAATAAAAAGTGTTAAATAAAAAATGTTAAATAACATTGCAATTATTCAGTTCTTTTTTGGTTTTTTCTTTTTTTTTTATTGTCTTTTGTTTTACCTTAAAGCGGAGGGAAACTACCTCAACGCAATTATTTCTGGACTCCCAAGTTACTGCCACTGTGTTAAGTACTTGTCACTACTAAGATTTGTTGATATTATTTTGCAATTAGGCCCCCATTCAGCGGGATTATTCCCTTCGGGTGAGCCTATTGCTCCCTTGTTTATTCTGTGATAATTGTATATCAAATGATTATGCTTTGTGTCTAACTACTGTTAAATATTACTTGTTTTGCTTTTTGTTATTGGGACCAATAAACAAATTGAATTGAATTGAATTGTCTGAGTTCTCCTCCTCATTTGCTCGTTCCCTGAAGACGTTTCTCTTACCCCGGGGCTTCTACACTGAGAGCACCACTGAATAGAGGCGCTTTATAAATGTTCAGATACAATACAATTGCGTGTCAGTCTGTCTGTTTGTCTGTGTGTAGTTGTCATTATTGATTGATTCGCCTCCATGTATGGATTCCTTCAGTTTTGATTCAAAGGTTGTGAAACAATTTTAAAATTTGAAATGATCATTGTCTAATAAGATCTAAGGTACACAACTTAGCTAATCCCTAGTGTCCTGATGAATCATAGCTTGCTGTAGTTGTTGGTTATCACTGCAGCTATACTCCTAGGAGCTGCTTCTGGCTTTTTGATTCAAGTCGATGAATAACTAGCTAAGTTCACAACTCAATTGTTCATAGATCTCCCTACCTAATTAGCCAGGTTTATGTGGAATTAGCCAAGATCACAGATTAATTCGATTATTGATTTCTCTGCCTAATCATATGTAATCTAATCTGATCGTTATCTATGATGATGAATAGTTCAACTTTATATGTGCTTTTCTGTTCCTGTCGATGGTCGTGGCCACTGGACTGTTGGTTGGCAGCTTTGGCCAATTGGGCCTTTGTGTCTTTTTTTGTATTGTTCTTCATTTTGTTTTCTTAGTTTTCTTATTTAGTTACTGTTAGTATTAATGTATAGTTCACAGCAAATTAATGTTTTTACGAATTGTAGTATGTGTAAGTCACAAATCCTCACAAAAAATACTACCAACACCTGCTCACTCTGTAAACAACACTTCCACATAACCTGCACACTTGATACCTTGTCTATGTTGGGGGAACCCTGGTGTTGTAATGAATGTAAAAGTCCCCTTACTCTCAACTCGGGCACTCCCCGCTTTAAGGAAGATAAAGGGCTGATCTCCCGAACAATCCCATCTTCCATACCTAATGTAAACCCACATCACACAAACCAAACAAGCTGAGCCTATTCGATACTGATGAAACTAATAGACCACTCTTGAATGATAAAGACCTCGACCCTGATACAAATTTCTTCCCTCACCTTCTAAAAGAATGTAAATACTATAGTACAACGGAGCTAAGTAACAAATCTCAAATGAATTTGTCTTCCTTTGCAGTAATGCATATAAATTCTAGAAGTCTTTTGCCAAAAATAGATGAAATTAGTCACCTCTTAAACCAAATAGGCCTACCCACTTCTATCCTATAGCGGTTACTGAGACATGGTTAACTGAGACTACTGCGAGCCCAAATCTTATTCCTGGCTACGACTTTGTATATGAAAACAGAAAGACGGGACGTGGTGGTGGCGTGATGCTCTTTATTATGGAAGGGGTTAAGTACTCGAAACTTAATATCTTAACTATTTATTCTACTTTTGAGTCTTTGTTCGTGAATATCAGTCAACCTAAAAATCCGGACATTTTAATCGGTGTCATCTACAGACCACCTGGCCATAATCTGGAACTGTTTAACACTGAACTCGACTCACTTATGGATCATCTCACGTCTAGTACCTTTAAAAAATAAACGTATCTTAATCACGGGTGATTATAATATCGATCTACTATCTACAGCTAACCATGCTCCTACTAATGACTTTCTCGAATCCATGACTGCTCACTACTTCCTTCCTCTAATCTTACAACCGACTAGAATTACTTCTACCTCAAGCACATTAATTGATAACATTTTCACCAACTCTGTCAGTGAAATTATTGAATCTGCTTTTCTAATGGCTGATATCTCTGACCACCTTCCTATCAAAACCTGGATCCATAATAAACCTCACCAAATACTGAAGGGGGTGGAGTTGATATGGTTAGAGAAGTCAACCACGAAGCCACCTCTTATTTTAAAGACCTATTGACTAATATGGATTGGTCACCGATACAAAAATATTGCCTGCAAAATGATGCGGACTCAGCTTATGACTTTTTCACTAAAATAATTGTTCATAATTACAACCTTGCTTTTCCTCTCAAGCCTAAACAAATTTCCAAAAGAAACTCCCTTCAGCATCCCTGGATGACTAAGGGCCTACTAAGATCTATAAGAAGAAAGGAAAAATTATACATAGCCTACATAAAGAGTCCTTCCAGAGAAATAAGTTAAAATTTACAGAATATCGTAATAAATTCAAAACCATTCGCAATAACTTAGAAATAAATTACTACTCTAACGAATTTGCTAAATATACTAATGACATTAAAAAACATGGCGGGTAATTAAATCATTAACCAGAACTGATAAAACTAGCACGGAACTAAAAGAGCTTAGACTTGATAATGGCATTGTAAATGATCCAGTGTCCATGGCTAATCACTTTAATTCTTACTTCACTGATCTGGCACATTCCCTTGCATTGAATATCCCACAGGCCAGTCAGTCCTATAAAACCTTCTTGCCTCCTTCCTCACTTAAATCCTTTGCCACTATCTCTACCTCACCGTCGGAACTTGTCTCAATTAGTAAATACCTTAAAGCTACACACAGCTCAGGTTTAGATGAACTGGATCCCTATATTCTATCTCCATTAATTGATATTTTGGCTATTCCTCTGGCTGATATAATTAACTGCTCTCTTAGAAATGGTGAGGTACCGACTGATGTTAAAAAGGCCAAGGTACTGCCAATCCACAAAAGTGGTAATAATAATGTCATCTCTAATTTCAGGCCTATTTCCATCTTACCTTACTTCTCGAAATTTTTTGAAAGAATTATGTATGATAGGCTTTCCTCGTTCATCAGCCACACTTATCTACTCTAGCCTCTCCAACATGGATTCCAGCCAGGCCACTCAACTGCAATGTTCTTATTGGACATTCAAGATTAAATTTCTAAAGCTATGGACAATAATGAGTTCTCCATTGGAATATTCTTGGATCTTGCTAAAGCATTCGACACAGTCGACCATAAAATTCTCCTGGATAAATTAGAGCACTACGGTATTAGAGACGTTGCTCTAAAATGGTTCAAAAGCTACCTAACCAATCGCTTTCAACAGGTCTTATGTAATGGCTCCTTATCTACTCTGAATCTAATCTTATACGGTGTTCCTCAGGGAAGCATTCTGGGACCACTCTTATTCTTAATCTACATCAATGATCTTCCCAACTCCTCTACCCTACTTCGTTATATCTTATTTGCAGATGACTCGAATGCATTCTTATCTCACACCTCCTATGAACAGTTGATCAGTCTGGCTAATAAGGAACTGGCTCTTGCAAGTGAATGGTTCAGGGCCAACAAACTCACCATAAATCTCACTAAAACCAACTACATTATATTTAGATCCAGTAAAAAGCTTATCCCGCTCTCTGAAAATCAACTCATAATTGACGATATGATAATTCCTCAGGTTGACTCTACTAAATTCCTTGGTGTCTTAATTTGTCGATCAGCACTTGAAATGGAATGTACATACCCATGAAATATCGAGAAAAATTATGAAAAATATTGGTATAATAAGAAGAATTTCCCACTTACTCCCCCCTTAGTTTTGAAGAACCTATACTTTGCTCTAATTCAACCTTACCTAACATATTGTAATTTCATCTGGTCCTCTACTTACCCAGCTCATCTAACTAAATTAAAACTACTGCAAAAAAAAGCCATACGAATCATAACTAAATCCTCATTCAATTCTCACACCAAATCACTTTTCTATGATCTTAAGATTTTAAATATTGACCAAATTAGATACGTGCAAACATGTGAATTTATGTACCAATATGACAACAATCTCTTACCTTCTGCTTTTCTATCCTTTTTTACTCCTGTCACGAAATCTATAGCTACTAGAAGTAATCGAACTTATATGTCTACATATGCTAGAACCAATACCCGTAAATTCACAATGCAGTACCAGGGTCCTCTTACTTGGAACAATTTACCTAGGGATATCCAAGGTGTTACTAATCTATCCCACTTCAAAAGACTTACTCGTACATACATACTAAATATTGCCACATGATCCCGTGCTCCTCTTCTCACAGTCCTTGTACTTGTACATGCATACTTATCTATCCAGTCTTACATTAATATGATTAGGCCCCTACTTAGCGGGACTCGTCCCTTCAGGTGCGCCTTTTGTTCCATGATAATCTGCTTATATAAGTTTTTGTATTTACCTATATTTTTGATTGTAGAAAATGCTTTTTCTTTACTGTTTTGTAAGTGTATTTGTCTTGTCTTGGGATCAATAAATGAATTGAATTGAATTGTGTCTGTCTGTCTGTCTGTCTGTCTGTCTGTCTGTCTGTCTCTCTCTCTCTCTGTGTATATACCCACCGGGGAACGGACATAATCCCTCTGGACATAATGATATAATATTTGTTGATTCGACTGGAAAAGTTTATAATACTAGTCTGCCTAAATTTGTCAAAAATACCTAAAAGCAACGGCAAAATAACAAATAGTAGGCCTATTAGAAAATATTATTTTCATCAATCCAGCTTCTACTTTCACAAAAAGTATTTTCATCCATCCAGCATCTATTAAAGCAAGAATTATTTTCCTGATTTAATCAATCCAGGTTCAATTTAGGCAAGCATTATTTTCATCAATCCAACTTCTGTTTAAGAGCAAGAATTACAATGGGGAAATAATTTAGACCGCTAAAACAACAAATAAATCGATTTTGTTCAACTCGCCGATCGTTCTTACTCGCCGACCATTCGTTCATTGTAAATTTAATTTTACAAGTGAACGACATTAACAAAACTTATGTTAAAACCTAAGCAACATTAGCAAGTCTTAACTTTAGGTCTAAATGACAATAGGCCCAACAAGTTTTAAGTCTATACCTTAATGACAATAACATGCTGACACAACGAACAAAAACTGGGCAATGTATGCTTATCAATGAAATGCAAAAATAGGCTAATTGCACAGAAGGGGGATTATGTACGGGGAGATTATGTCCTACGCAAAATCGGGGAAGGGTGTCCGGGGGCTTTTGCCTGGGTGATTATGTCCAGGGGATAATGTCCTACACTGCCCTGCCATGGCAAAAGCAAGCAAGTCACCAATTTTAGTTTCTGAGAAAATGCGAAAAACAACTCAGGCATCACCCATCGGTCTGAATTTACGCATACAGTTGGTTATTGGACATGCTTCTTTTTGCCTTGGAATTGTCCAGTACTACTTGGACATGCTTCTTTCTGCCTCTGCCTTTCCGCCAGAACCACATGCAATAATAACTATTTATATAGAAGATTGTGTTGGACTTGCCTCTTGAACCAAAATGATACCGATATGCAATTTTAACCTTAAACTGGACTTGCTTCCTTTTGCCATGGCAGGGCAGTACACTCATACCCAGTGGCGTAACAAAGGGGAGAGGGGCAGCCGCCCCCGGGTGCAGCACCAAAGGGGCGCAAAATTGGCTTTCAGTGGTACACAATACTATGACAAGAACGATTAAAAGTCAACAAGAAAATTAAAAGGAGAGTACTCGTCAACCTTTGCACCCTTCGTTACGCCACTGCAGTCCCACCAAACGCACAAGTAGATGGGGAAGGGGGGTGTGGGGCCAAAACCAATCTTAAATAAGTCAACAACCCATCATGGTAGGCTTTTAAACCCAAACGGTGGTCTTCCCAATGACCCACCATCAATACACTACAGTTTGGGGCCAAGATCGAGTTTGAGTTGACTTCAGGCTTTGGAGATGGAAAAAATAAGATATTCATTCTCTTTCCTTGGGTAATAGTTAGTAGAGCGCATTTTTATTTTTTAACAACCGGGTTTCGACAACCACAATTCTACATAGAAATATAGTGCCAAGATGGGGCAAGAAACGAGAACCAAAACCAAGTCCAAACTCGATATACCAACCAAAGCCAAGACTAGCCCGATATACCAACCGAAACCAAGACCAGCCCGATGTACCAACCAAAGCCAAACCCAAACTAGATGCACCAACCAAAACCAAGTCCAAACTCGATATACCAACCAACACCAAACCCAAACTAGATGTTCCAACCAAAACCAAGACCAGCACAATGCACCAACCAAAACCACGACTAGCCCGATATACCAACCAAAACCAAGACCAGCCCGATGTACCAACCGAAACCAAGACCAGCCCGATGTACCAACCAAAGCCAAACCCAAACTAGATGCACCAACCAAAACCAAGTCCAAACTCGATATACCAACCAACACCAAACCCAAACTAGATGTTCCAACCAAAACCAAGACCAGCCCAATGCACTAACCAAAACCACGACTAGCCCGATATACCAACCAAAACCAAGACCAAACTCGATGAACAACCAAAACCAAGGGCAAACTAGATATGCCAATCGAAACCAAGACCAAACACGATATACCAACCAACACCAATCCCAAACAGATGTACCAACCAAGACCAAGACTAGCTCGATGTACCAACCAAAACCAAGACAATACTCGATATACCAACTAGAACCAAAGCCAAACTAGGTGCACCAACCGAAACCAAGACTAGCCCAATGTACCAGCCAAAAACCAAGACCCGACTCGACAGACCATCCAAACCCAAGACCAGCCCGATACACCAACCAAAACAAAGACCAGACTCCATATACCATCCAAAACCAAACCCAAACTAGATGCACCAAAATCCAGGACCAGACCGATACACCAACCAAAACGAAACCCAAACTAGATACACCAACCGAAGCCAAACCCAACTATATGCACCAACAAAAACAAAGACTAGCCCGATGTACCAACCAAAACCAACCAAGACTAGCTCGATGTACCAACCAAAACCAAGACCAAACTCGATACACCAACAAAGACCAAACTGCATATACCATCCAAAACCCAAACACGATGTACCAACCAAAAACCAATACCAACCACGATATGCCAACCAAATCCAAGGCCAACCCAAAATATACGAACCAAGACCAAGGCCAAATACGATGCCCAACCAAATCCAAGACCAACCCCGAAATACGAACCAAACCAAGACTAGCCCGAAATACAAACAAAAACCAAGACTAGCCCGATGTACCAGCCAAAACCAAAACCAAGACTCGAAATACCAAACAAAAGCCAAGACCAAACTCGATATACCAACGAAAACCAAGGCCAAATCCGAGGCCCCGGCCAAACGCAAGAGAAAAATCCAAAATACCAACAAAACCACGAGACAAGGCTCAAAACACAAATTTTTCCAATAGATACACCAACCCAGACCAAGGTCTACACCGACATACCAATCCGAGACCAGATCTACACGATATGGCTGCCAAATGTCTACACCAGCCCCACCCAATATCTGCACAAGTACAAAGTTTCGCCACAACCCCACTAGGCACCATACGAAATTTCCAAAACTACTCGTCGTCGAAACAACCAATAGTTGTCGAAGAGAATATAGATAGTTCGTTTGTATGCCAGTTGTCGGAAACAAACACAAAGATATAGTAGTGCAAAGCACAAGAGTACAAATTCCAAAACTACTCGTCGTCGAAACAACCAATTGGACAAATAGTTGTCGAAGAGAATATAGATATTTCGTGTGTATGCCAGTTGTCGGAAAACAAGCAAAGAGATACAGTATTCCAAAGTACACGCAATAGTACAATGGCTGTGCAGGCAACATTCGAGAGTATAGGTATTCGAACCAAGAAGTCGATATCGCACCACCTATTGGTCGAAAATGCCTACGAGAACAACCTCTTGTCGGACATTTCCAGAGTCGACTACCTAGCCAAACACAGGGGCTGCACACATCTTCGCCCACTAGATGGTCTTCCAGTATTTGTAGACGATATATATGTTTTGGCTATCTTCGCAAAGGGGACATCGTGGAAACCAAAGGACAAATTCTATGTACCACGGGAGATACCGGTTCTGCAAAGAACATCTTGTCTCGTGTTGTACTTGCGGCACGCACAGCAATGGGCGAAACAGACGATGGTGCTTGTCGTCGCATACCAACCAACCTCCTCCAAACCATTGCCCTCCACAAGGAAGCCGGTAGCACAATTCGTGCCACAGTCGCAAGAATCGAAGAAAATACGGACTGTGCAGCCAAAACGAAATGGCTGGAACTATACGAGGGCAAAGAGCCAGTCGGTCTATTTGTGGCAAAGGTAGATGTTTCCGAGATTCCCATAGAGGAATTGCAAGCGGCACTACCAACATTCGAGAGGCAGCTCCTATCCCATGGCTATGGGCTATATTCTATCGACTACACCCAAGACTTCTCCGGTGTCCTCGATCGCAAAACCCTCGTAGAATATCTATGCACAACTTTCGAGAGCAAGGCGATTTCTACAGCGCGATGTGCTACAAAGAAGGACCAACAATTTTGCACAACACCAACAGCGTCGGAAACCACGTCTGCACATGGATCCAAAATACCCCAAATGGTAGCACCACTCGCACAAAAATCTACAACAAAATTGTGTCGAATTTCGAGGCGGGATATGTCCAAGCCACAATTGGGGCCCATCTCTCCGAATATGTAGATTGTCCAAACGAACATCTTCGCAAAACCTTCCACCACCCAGATGTACAAGAAAGAGGATGCACACGAATCGAGGTATCGCTATACGGATGTTTCGGCGACCAACTCTCCACAGACACCGCCAAAACCGTTGTAGACGAGGTACTAGAGTTGGTATCTCCGAACAACGAGATACAACGACAACGTCGTGCAAACCCCGGAACAGCAATGGAGGACCTCGCTGCAGGTCTAGATAGATGCCTTGTCTTGGCCAATCGTCCGCAAGGCGAAATCTATGTAGCTTGGTATGCCCATACGAGAACCGGCAGAGTCGCGGGTATACGAATCGCTCCAGCACA
The DNA here is from genome assembly GCA_020284085.1 of Aporrectodea caliginosa. Classification (NCBI taxonomy): domain Eukaryota; kingdom Metazoa; phylum Annelida; class Clitellata; order Crassiclitellata; family Lumbricidae; genus Aporrectodea; species Aporrectodea caliginosa. The sequence goes on along the minus strand of JACEVL010000341.1, from coordinate 567,464 downwards.
GACTACTATAGACGACGATGGAAAGTGGGAGCGAGCCGTTTCTTGGTCTGCAGGAGATTTCGGATTTCGCGCCTGCCCCATCTTCCGCATAAACATACTTTCTGTCGAACCGGAAAACATCGATATAGCACCTCTACAATGCTACACCAAGGACCAGGATTCTACCACAATTCTAGCTGCTAGCAAAATGCCAATGCAACTACATGAAGGAGCACCAGATCCGGCAATACTTCTTCCAGAAACTCTGCATATTTCGTGGATTTGAAGAAAAAAGAAGACCCACTCCATCGGTGTCGAGCAGTCCGAATTCGAACTACAGAAAGTAGCAACAAGCAGAAAAATCTAATTGTAAAAATATCAGTGCCAAAAATATGCATAACAACAGTCACATATTACAGTTACTCAGCCAAGTACAGACCTATGGTGGATAAAATCATGCTTGACATTATATTGAGTGGAGTAGTAAGGAATTTTGGCGCAAATAGCCTACCAGCAATTTGAACTAAGATATGCCAACGACTCTATGACTAAGTTCATCCCCATTCGTCAGACGAGCCAAGTCAATTAAGGGCTTAACGCATCGTTGACATGCTGGCGAAAACAACATATCTTCAAATGATATAGAATTACTGGTGCAGGGATTTCAGATTAAAGGAGAGAGAGAGAAAAAAAACCAGAAAGACTGTCATACAAACATATATATACATACACACATTTACATACATACATACATACATACATACATACATACATACAATCATACATACATACGTACATACATGCATTCATACATACATACGTACATACATACATACATACATACATGCATTAGGGTGGTTCCAACCATAATGATAATTTTTATGTTGTTTCTTTTTTTATCCTCCAACCCACCATTTGGTGATATGACTTAAAGTGACTCTTTAACCAAAATATTTTTAATATATAAAAGTATTTAGGACTTGCCCAAACCAGTTGAAGTTACAATAGTTGCGCATGTTCCCGAAATTTCAGTTTCGTACTTTTAAATCATGGACTATACTGTTACTGAAATTTCTCCAGCTGTGCCACTGCAAACTCAACAACCTCATCCTTCCATGATGCAATCATGACTGCCAGTATCGATACTGGTCTCTCGACATGATGTGATCAAGCTGTTGTCTGTACCAAAACTTGATGATGGAACGGCAGTAACAATGTCACATGCAATGGTTGGGTGCATTGATGAATGGGGTTCACGCAATCGTATCAGAGGTCTATGCTTTGATACTACAGCCTGAAATACTGGAAGAAATGGTGGCATATGCATATTGTTGGAAAGAGAAATAGGTCGAGAACTCCTCAATTTGGCATGCCGAGTTGCCGACAACATATTTCTGAAATCATGTTGGATAAGGTCATTAACCTGTATGATGTATCGGCTATTTGGCCACTTTAAAGATTTCTGGCCTATAGAATAGATCAGGCCTCCTCTTCCACAGCCACAGAGGATGAGTAGATGACAGCCATGATTGCACCATGGAAGAATGAGGTTATTGAGTCTGCAGTGGCACTGCTGGAGAATTTCAAGCCAAGAGATGACTACTGCGAACTTCTTGAGATATCGATCATATTCCTCGGTGGCATTCCACCACATGGAATACGTATCCGCTATCCAGGAGCTGTACACCGTGCAGTGGATAGCCAGAACCATTTGCTCACTTAAAAATGTGGATCTTCCACTCACAATATGAACCTCTGCACTCTCTGCAGCCAGGTTCAACCAGAACACGGAAGTCTCGTGGCCCTGCATATGGTGAACAAGTCTGGAATCATCTGAAGGAATTGTCACTCTTGTGACAGGCATATATATATGTCAAGTACCGGTTCCAGTGCACATCGTCTACAGAGGCTCCCAAAAATTACCTGAATTTGCTTTGCATGCTGTCGACCTACCAGAAAAAGGCTATCGGCTGCCACAACCGCATTTAGTCGTCACTTGTAGTACTTGTCTGAACTATTGGTTGGGTTTGCATTCTCTGACGATCATGTTTCAATGGATGAGAAGACTCATGGTAAAGGCCCTTAACGAAAATTCAGGTTCTGTTGAGCCAGTAAACCGAATCCCGCCATTCCATAAACCTGTAACGAAAGAACTCCACAACTTCGTCACTATACATCAACCATGAGAATCTTCCAAATTTTGGAACTCCCTGAGGACTTTCTACAGTATGATCCAAGCATACCAAGGAAGCCGAGATTTTGCCCAATCCGTCAAAGAGGTTAACGATCTCGCAGAAAGATGTTTAGTGCAAGAATTTAAGTCATGTCTAACAAGAAATGAAGAACAAAGGCAGTTCTTGTTACAGGTTGTAGAGGAACATAGGAAGCTGTTCTCAGCGCCAACAAAGGCTGCAGCCACATTAAGGTCAAAATCGGATGACTGACAAATTCATCGGCAAAATTAATGTTGATCGATGTTCTCGGCTACATTTTCTGATTATTTTCTAAGTTTTGCAGTCAGTATCTTAAGCTGATAATAAACTCATTCTTACGACTTTGGTACCATTATTCAGTAATTGTATTGTAGCTGCACATTGTTTGCTTGTATGCAATTATGTTAAACCCTGCCGAGTGCCGATGCCATGATAAAGTTTTAGGAAATCAGCAGCAAATTGTGAAAACTTTGTCAGCTTTGGGCAAGTCCTAAATATTATTATTTTCTTTAAATTTTTTAACTGTGACCTATTAATACGTGACGTAACCATATGCCGGGTTGGAGAACTAATTTAGACAACTTCCATTTTATAGGACCACCCTAACATGCATACATACATACATACCTACATACATACATATACACATACATACATACATACACAAATACATGCACACATACACACATACATACATATAATATACACACATACATACATATACATACATATATACAAACACACATATATATACATATATACATACATATGCATACATACATACACACGTACAGACATACATATATACATACACACATACATATATACATACATGCATACATAAATACGTGCATACATAGGGCCTACATACATGCATGCATATATACATACATACAAACATAAATATATACATACATACATACATACATACATACATACATACATACATACATACATACATACATACATACATACATACATACATACATACATACATACATACATACATACATACATACATACATACATACATACATACATTCATACATATATAATAGCTGGACCGCAAAAGCGGTCTTTAGGGATTTCGGTCCTTCTCCTTAGGACCGCTTTTGCGGTCTTTCGGGTTCAAAGGGTTAAGAACTGCATAATAAGCTTAAAGCTTATCTTTTGTTTTGTCGTTTAATAATAATCTTCGTTTAATATTTTCAAACTGACAAGTACGCAGAATGACTACAATTCACAGTATGAACGGATAATCACAAGTTATTATGTTCCGTGGTCACCGTAAACCAGCTCCCCAACAAGCAATGGAAATTATGATAGATAACAGGGAAATAGTGCAAACTGAATGCACAAAATTTCTTGGTGTTTATGTAGATCGGCATATGCAATGGAATGAGCATATCACACATGTATCAAAGAAATTAGCAAAAAATATGTGTTCTCTTCACGAATTAAGCATTCTCTGACTAAACCTGTTCTCCGACAGTTATACTACACGCTGTTTTTTCCTTACTTATCATAGGCCTACTGTAATATCTGTTGGGACTCAAACTACTTGAGCGCTTCTGTGAGACTCTTAAGTGGCGCTATATAAATGTCTTGTTACATTACATTACATTACTCCTCTAGATTAAAATGCCTTGAGACTCTCCATAAACGTGCCATACGTGTGACTTGCTTATTGGGATGGTCTGATGGTACAAAATTAATATTTAAAGAGCACAATATTCTAAAATTGAATGATATTACAAAATATCAAATTGGACTATTCATGTACTGTTATCATTATGGGCTTCTTCCATCACTATTTGATAAATATTTCCTTAAGGGTGTAGCTATCCATGGACATGATACTAGAGCATCCTGTAAATATCGAACCCCAGGGGCACGAACCAGGACAACGCAGTTCTCAATTAAATGCTCAGGTCCACCACTTTGGGATTCTCTTCCTCCAAATTTAATAAATTTATTACACATGGCTCAATTTAAAGCTCAACTGGAACATTATCTATTAAACACATAACAAGAATATGACTCGATAGATTGTACCTTAGTTAAGATTGTTTATAATGTACAACTGTGAACATTATAATCTGTTTTGTTTTGATTTTGTTTGTTTGTTTGTCCTAAATCTTGTACTGCAGTGTTTTGTTATTTAGTTGTTTGGCTATGATTTAGCCCTAACATTGTTATTTAAGTTGAATTTTCTATAACTATATGATCATAAAAATCGTCTTGCCATCAGTAAATGTAATATAGAAAAAGGGCAGCCCTGCAATAGCGGATTATTTTATCCGTTAGGGCTGTCCTGTTGACGGCATCAGCAGATTAACATTTTTTTAAATGACTGATTGTTAATTAATGGTGCTGTTGTTGATTCAATAAACGGCTGATTGATTATTACTGTTTGAATTTAACTTTGTTTGGCAGCCATGCTAGGTTCCCATCACATCTTACTGCTAACTTTTCCAATGCCATCTGGCGAATGAAAAGGCGGAGTCGATCTTATGGAGGGTATCGGGAAGCTATCCCGCGTCCGTTTCCTCTTCGTCTCAGAATGTTACCATTACCCTAAACCCCCTCCCCTATTAATATAATAGAAGACACTATATATCAGATGATCTTCCCAATTTTTGTTTACATGAATTTTACAAATCAGTGAACAATAAGTCAACAATTTAAACATTGCCTTTAGCACCTTTGCCTGTCTTCTTCTTCTTTAAGTTCTCTGCCCTTCGGCAGGTTCCAACTTCCAATGACGCCACTCTTCTCTGTGTTGTGCTTTTCCCTTTAATTCGCTGTATCCGTCGGCCATCCATCCCAGCATCATCTGCCTCGGTCTTCCCCTCCCTCTTTCCCTACCATTCTCCCTTCTATGATTTCTTTCAGGAGGGAGTCTCCTCTTAATACGTGCCCCACCCAGTTCTTCTGTCTTTCTCTGTATGAGTTAGTATATGTCATAACTGTTGGTATAGGGTTGTCCCTGTGGGTAACTGCGCATCACCAAAAGCAAAACTCCGTTGCAGAAAAGGGCCCCACTATACTGGGCGCCCATGGGCCTCCACCACCCTAAATCCAGCCCTGGCCATCTGGTAATTGTACTGCAGAAAGAACTTTGAACAGATTGAAAATCATAAAAATTACTTTCGATCCAACATCACAAAATAATGAAAACCAATTTCAAACAGCATTTTATAGGATAGTATATACTAGTGCTCTACTACACTAACTATTGTGCATAATGCCGTTATTTCAAATATATATGTCGCATATATATATATATATACATATATATGCTATCATTTAACGTTAATTACAATTTTTATCCAGGAACGTGGCGCCCCTCAAAAACAACCCTGGCCCCTACATAAGCAATCCTGGATCAGCCACTGTTTCGACCACCCTGCTTCTTTTTTGACAAATCGGACCCTGGTTTGTTGTAAACAATTTGCAACGTTTCCAATATCTCACTCTTTTGAGGGACAATGTCACACCATTTCCAGATGTTATCAATGATATCTCTTGGATGATCTTTTATCAATATCGGTTTCTCAGCCTCGCTAACTGGAACTCCACGGCGCACATTAGTCGCATACGAAGTCCAGTTAAGTCTAACATCCTGTACACTTATTCCTCTCCAAGTTATTCCGAAACGCGGGATGACCTTTTCATAATAGAAGTTCCAGTGTTTCTGAGGCCAGGAGAATTCGATGAGGTCAGAGCCTTCGGGCATGAAAATGGACCACTGCAGCCCAGCCCCGTTGATGCCTATGAAAACATTCGAAGTCGTCATAATCTCAAGCTGATAGCGAATCGATTTTCCATCAAATTCAACAGTTCTCAGATTCTTAAATCCGATCTCTTTAACGAAAGAAAGCACTTCGTCTGTGTTTATGATGCGCCTGTCTTTACGTCCCAAAAGCGTAACATAGAGGTCGCTGGCGTTTCTATCGCTGTGCGGTGTCAGGTTGTAATAGCGCAGCACGTGATCGATGACGTCACGCTGACGCAATAACAGAGGCGTGCTGCCGAAGACGGCTTGTCGGAAACAGGTGTTGTTAGGAAGGTTGTAGAAGACGTCGTGAAAGTCGTCAATGTACAAAGTCTGCAGTAATCCTTCGTATGTGCGTTTAGACAAACCCCTATTGTCCTCTACGCTGAACTCAGGACTGTGATAAAGTATTTGATTTCGAGCCCCAGGGTGTAACCTATTACTAAGGACGATGACGCTGTAGAGGGGAATGAATTCATCTATGAAGAAATGGTGAAAATTTCCGGGCCAGGTTGGCTGTATAAAGAATGCTGTATCTCTAAGGTATCTCTTATTCTCAGGTGGTAGAACTTGTTGTCGGAAGTGGATCTCCCAATGGTTCCAATTAGGGGCCACTTTTATTGTTATCCTTGCCCCATCCGCTTGGCTGTTGTTTCCGTAGATGACAATTTTCTTAGTTTCGTTGAAAATCAATCTTAAACTGTTCACCAACTTTGGTGTTGCCAATTCTTCAATGCAGACATTTGAGAAAGTATGAACTCCTTCCACCTGTTTTATCAATCGAAATTCAGCCTTCTGTTCGTAAATAGGCCTAGTTTCGGTGATTGCATGTAGTTTAACCCGATGCTCCAGATAATACACTGACAGCAAAATCCAGACAGCGCATATTAAAATGCAAAGTTTCAGGGCTGTTATATCTTTGGTGTTAAGTACAGTAGGCCTGTTGATATTTACTTTCATTTTGGATAATGTTCCGAAAGCAATGGATTTTGAGTAAAATAGCCGTGATTCGCAACAGAATGTCCTCTGCCTTTACTAGAATTGCGAAAGTTGCTGTATGCTGTCGTGCGGATTTTTCAATCAATTCTCAGCAACTATAGGTGAAACAGACAAACAATTAGTTGGAAACGAGATATCTTACCAGAATCTGATACATTCGGGTGTTTAGTAGGATTAAGAGAATTTTAATATATACCCTGGCAAGTACTTGCATTAAGTTTAAGGTGCATTGGTAACACGGATTCCTCTTACGCCATCGGGTTCACTTGTACCCTGTCATGCGCGCCCGCAGACATTTGTGCAGGAGGGGCAAGACACAGTACTGTTGTCATGGTTACATCTTTTAGCAAGATCTTGAAATTAAGAACATGGGTATATTTGCTACAAATACAAACTGCATACGTATTCTGAAAGACAACATTGCGCCTTACCTTATGGACCTATCCACAATCGTTTCATAGACTGTCCATTAGGGTGGAGTGAAAAAATGAAGTTAACATTTCAGAATCGGCAGGGTGTGCAAAAGTTGTGTACTGTATGCAGTAGCCTGGGGGTAAAATAATACCGGATTTGATGAACTTCTTAAGGTGCTCCAAGGCCACCCAAAAACACAAAGAGTCTAAATTTTGCATAAACGTCTTGAAATTTGTTAAACTTACAATGTTATGTTTTTCACTAATGTGATTTTATTATGGCAATGTCTTTTGTTAGTACGTTGAAGACTGAAACGCATCCCTAGATTCGGTCACGTCTCTGACTATATGCTGGACGTGCTGCACTGGCTCCCCCTCCAGCAACGAATGACGTACATGATCGGTGCTTTGGTCCGACGGTGCTTGCTGGGGCTTGCCTCTGTCTACCTTCGCGAGCTCCCTTGCCCTACCTTGGGTGTCTGAGGCCGTTTCTGCCTCCGCTCAACTGAGCTGGGTGTGCTCCTTATCCATTTTGCCAGTACATCTAATAGGCAAAACAGCGCCTTCTCAGTCGTTGGCCCCTCGGTCTGGAACTGGCTCCTCTTGGTGCTACGCTTCCTCTCCAGAGTCCGTTCTGATACATTCTATTCTAACCTCAAACTGTCCTTTTTTAGCCGTGATGGGGTCAGGGGCACTTCTGAGTAGTAGCCATGAAGGAGTGCTATATAGATCTCTGTAATGAATGAAAGAATAAATGAATAAAAGGTCGACTGCAAAAATGGCAACCAAGAAGCCGAAAACAAGAGAAACTAGTAGTTGTCCAGTATTTGGCTTTCCTTCAGAATTGACTCAAACGATGCTTCTGACATGTGATGACATGATGAAGTTCTCCCGGCTCGTTGCGATGACAAGAAACGAGAGGAAACAATAAAAGAGCAGCTCTTGAACAGGTTTCTTGAATGGGCGCTAAGTCTTCAAAATGAATGAATTGAATTGAATTAATAAATAAGTGAAAGGATTCAGCAGTAGCTGATAGGTGGCTCATGCTGTTGAAGAACAGTGGTGCAAAGCTGTTGGAAAATGCCCTGGTGAAGTTGCTAGTCGAAAACCAGGTCCGCCCTATCTAATTGCAACAGATTATCCAATCGCAACATGTCATCTATCTAAATGCAACATATTGTCTATCTAATTGCAACAGATTATCCAAAGGCAACCAGCTCATCTATCTAAATGCGTGAAGAACCTAAGTACACGTGGAAGTCCGGAGGAAAGCGTATGCAAACGCATACTGTAGAGATATCAGAACAGAGCCCCGGCTGAGCGCCATCTGCCGCTTATATAGAGTACTTTCGCGGGCCACTTTCGCGCCTGCGGGAAAGTGTACATTTCTTCCTCTCCTCCAGTCGGAAATCACAGATCATTTCTCTCCCACGTGAAAACGTTTCCTACTGCTAGCCTTTCAAGGGAGGAAATCGTTATCAGTGTCTTTGTATATCTCTTCCGTCACTGGCTGTATCAATCAGGCTTCTCAGGGTTTAGACAAAGGCAAACCTTAGTCATCATAAACAACTCTGGCGCTACATAAATGCCTACCAATGCTGTATTTAAACCACAAATGGCCTATTCCAATTATACATAAAATACATTTCTATAAGAAGGCAATGTAACACCAATTGTAGCCGAATTATACCAGACGTTACACTTCTATTTCTGCTATAAAATATCTATAATCGCTCATCCAGCGTCTACTACTATAAAATGTATTCATCGCTCATCCAACTTCTACAATAAAAAGTTAATATTTTCATCGCTCGTACAGCTTTCAGTTTAACTGCAATAATTTAGCTGTCTTAAAATTATTTATGACGCTAAACTACGTGATAATATGAAACAAGAAAGTATACTTTACGACGCTAAAATACGATTTTACATTCAGGGCCGGATTGAGGTTGGTGGGGGCCATGAACGCCAAAATAATATGCGGGACCCTTTTGTGCAGCTTATCGGGGGGCCCGATAGCGCATTGGATAACACACTGAAATAGAGAGCGAGAGGTACCGAGTTCGAGCACCGTAGGAGAGACATGCTTTGTAGGCTGCTATCTTTAGCGCCGTGTATTGCAGGCTGTCTGTTCTGTTAGTAGTTAAGATTTATGTCTTCTGTTATTTGTGTTCTTGTGAATTATTTCAATTGCATAACATGAAAATGTACAGCGCAGTGCGTTTGTCAGGCGCTTAAATAAAGAAAAGATTATTATTATTATTATTAATTATATTTATTATTATTATTATTATTATTATTTTTCTTTGTTGACGCGCAGTCTCTAACAGGGACAACCCATACACCTAAGGTTATAATACTCATTCATTCAAACTGAGAATTTATATAGCGCCTCCTTCAAGAGACCTACTCACAGGCGCTCCTGCAGCTCAGTCACAGCTAAAGAAGTGTGATTTGAGTGACTTATAAAAAGCAGGCGAGTTTAACCTGAGGCAGCAAGCGCAGGTTAAGAAGGCACGACGCTGTCTAATAGAATGTGAGCTTGTGGAACCAAAGCTCCCCCTTGCCGAAGAGCGAAGAGTTCGACAGGCTGGCGAGGTCTGAGACAGGTCGACAAAGATCAGACAAGCAGGATGGAGCACATCCACGTCCAAGGTGGCACAACCGGTTGCTCCAGCGGACTTCAGACCGATTTCTGTCACCCCTGTCCTCTCAAGGCTGGTTGAGAGAGAACTAGTACACCGGTTCTTGTATCCAACATTTACAGAACCACCAATGGATATCCTCCTGGCAGAACAATACGCTTTCAGACCAACAGGTTCAACAACGGCAACTCTGATCTCTATCCTCCACCACGTCACGTTGCTTCTCAAGACCAACAAATATGTGACTCTAATATCGCTTGATTTTTCGAAGGCTTTTGATACGGTCCGTCATTCAACTCTGGCGGACAAGCTATCAAGACTGGATATCCCCGACTGCATATACAATTGGTTGGTTGAATTCCTCAGAGAACGACGGCATACAACGAAGTTTAAAGGTCGGTTGTCTGAGCTCGCATCAATCACCGCCAGCATTGTGCAGGGGTCGGGTGTTGGTCCAGCCGATTTCGTTGTGAATTCCTCGGACCTCCAACCAGTACATTCGGAGAATCTTATAATCAAGTTTGCTGATGATTCGTACCTGTTGGTTGGATCCAAGATGAGGGATACTGTCCAGGAGGAGCTGGAATCAGTGAAGAGCTGGGCAGAAGTGAACAACCTTCAGTTGAACAAAGGAAAGTCTCGAGAGATGATCATCCATCGACGCGCTAACGTGGAACCACCAGAGCCACTTAGTGGCGTCACAAGAGTGACTACGATGAAGATCCTTGGCGTCACAATTCGATCAGATCTCAGAGCTACCTCTCACGTTGATGAGATCTTGGCCTCTTGCTCGGGCTCCCTCCATGCACTACGGACCCTAAGATCACACGGCCTATCCTCTGAAGCCCTGCAGGTTGTAACTGATGCCACCACTATCTCTCGCTTGATGTATGCTGTCCCAGCCTGGTGGGGTTACACTTCAGCCGAGGATAAAAGCAGAATCGAGAAGTTTCTTATAAGAACAAGGCGAATGGGTTATCTCCGGATGGATTCGCCGTCTGCGAACGAGATGGCAAGGACGGCCGATGATCGGCTGCTGTCGGCGGTTATATGGAATGAGGACCACGTCCTGCGCAGACTATTTCCACCGACAATCAAACGACATTATAGCCTAAGGCCGCGCCGTCATGACTTCATTTTGCCAACAAAGGATGACAAAAACTTTATCCCTAGAGCCCTTTATCAAAACATAACTTAATCGGTGATCCTAATGCCTACCTAAATCAAGAACTGTTCTCGGTGAACGAGCTTTTTCAGTATCTGGACCTACTTTTTGGAACTCTCTTCCTGTGTCTGTACGCTGTGCTCAGTCGCTTGTGTCATTTCGTTCTCGGCTGAAAACTTACCTCTTTCAAATTGCTTATCCACCTTAGGCTGCCTCTCTGTCTCTTACGGACTGATCTTCTGGATGTTGACCTGATTACGGCTTGGTTTTGGTGTGCCATCGGTTGATGCCTTGTGCATTAGACACCGGCGCAATAGAAGTTGCTAATTAAATTTCATTACATTACTAGGTCTTTTCAACCTCTTTTCTTTTCCTATATTAATGTATTTAACCTGTTTGTAGGCCTACTGAGCTGCGGTTTGCCAGCCTGATTGGTTATAATAAACGAAGATATATATATCTTTGTAAGAGATGTTAAAGAAAACGATTTAACAACTGTGAAACTTAACAGTCTCAGTTGCTCAGTCAGAGTATTTAGGAGTGGGCACAGTAACAGCTAGAAGTTGGTCATCACTCATCAGAATGGTTTTGGACTATCTGCTGATGCAAAGTTAACTGATGCAGACAAATTTCGATTTCTGACTGAATTCTAGTATACTCCACCAGAATCGTATGCGTGGCCAAAAACTTTGCATTACGGGGTGTGTAATGCAAAGTTCTAGGCCACGTTATAGTTGAATACCTTGAATTTGAAAAACACTGCTTGAGATTTACCAGCAGTCGGCCTAGAATTGATTATTCGTTTTCTGGGAGGCATAACATTTTTACTGGATGTAGGCCTAAATTTCTGAATTGAAATTTAAGAGTTATTGTCAAAATAAACAATACTTCAACTTACAGCTGGGTGTAATTTATCACAATAAATAATTGATATCAAATTACCAATATTTGAAATTATAATAAAATAACAATTCCATTAAGTTGATAAGGAATCAGAAGATGAATTACCATCAGAAATCTGGAGCTCAATGAAGGAAAGAAAGATTGGTGAAAGTCAGGAATGCAAACGAGAGACAAACAATCCTTCAAAGCCTTGCATTTTCAATTTCATCAAAAGCGAATGATGCAGCAAATCACCTCAATCAAGCTGACAATATCGTTGCTAGTATGATAGTAGATGTACGTGGAGTTGATCATGGTAGGCTACAGAGCGAGTTGTTGACGTAGGCCTACTTGATTTAGACAATGCAACACAGCAATTGACGTATCCTCACCTCTTGAAATTGGATATCATAATGCGATAAGTGTCATTTAAAAAATTATTTATCACATTCACATAATCACATTTCCCTATTACATTTCTGTAAATTTCTTTATAATTAGAGTCATAGATGGAACTTTTAAACAAGAAATTGATTTTCACATTTACTTTTACTATTATTATTCAGGGTTTTTAAAGGGAATTTTTAGAATAGAACGACCCCTTAAAAACCATAGTGAATTATTCCAAATCGGATGACAATGAACATTCTGAAAATTAGTCTTAACTGCACAAAAATGCTTCTATAGCTGCACAAATTCATTTAGAACTGCCCTTTTTGTGTAGAACTGCACACTAAAAAAGCCCTGTTATTATTATTGCCCTTATAATTATTATTCGTTAAATGTAAATTTATAGCGTTTTTTCAGGCTTACACCAGACTTGGGCTTAATAATAAAAACCGAGGGGCCCTGATGGATGTCTACCCCGGGGCCCGATTTGGCTCTCGACGCCCATGATTAGACAGACAGACAGACATGCAGGCGGACAGACAGACAAGGACATAGTCATACTCACTCATACAGGAAACGGTGATAAAGGCAATGCTTACAATTGCTAACTAATTGTTAAATTCATGTATATGAAAATAAATTGGGAAGATCATTTTGCCTACAAATAAAGTGTGTTTAATAATATTAATTGTTTAATAGGTATTAAATAATTTGTAAATTATTTCTCAAACAAAAGTATAAACTTTAAGCAATTCTCATCCAGTTTTAAAAGTAAACACTGTAGACAGAGACAGAGAGTAAAATTAGCAATAAGCGGGACCTACAAACTAAAGACAGATATATATATATATATATATATATATATAATATATATAGGTCCCTTATCAAATCTACTTTGTACTGTATGTCTTGAATGTATATATATATATATATATATATATATATATATATATATATATATATATATATATATATATATATATATATATATATATATATATATATATATATATATATATAGCTTGAGTCAATAATTAGCTTAATTAGACTGCCCAGTTAGTTACAGTTAGTCTGATTCATACTGAAATCGATAGCTTGCCGCTTTTAGTAAATGTGCCAAATATGTCAACAGGTTTTAGAGCGGCTGTTAATCGCGATATTTCAAAATTATCATTATTTAGTAGGCCCTACAGTTGTAAACTTCGGAATCCTTTCCCTCATGATTAACTGCCTTGTTGGGGTGGCCCCATCCTACCTGAGGTCTTTTTGCACCTTTGTCGCTTCCTTACCTGCGAGGGTCTCTTTGCGAACTTCGTCCCGAACTTCGTGCTGTGGCCTTATGGTTGTCCCTCGCATGCGCTCTGCTACGGCCCACTCTAGGTGCTTTTCCCGTGTCGGCCTATCAGCTTGGAACTCTCTACCCCAGTTTCTTCGCCTTGAGTTACTAGCCCTCTCTCCTTCCCAGTTCCGTAGACGTCTTAAGACTTTGTTGTACCCTGATGCAGGCACTGACGCAGGTCGAGAGCGCTGCTGATTGTTGAGCAGCGCTATATAAATGTTCGATTACAATGACAATTAGTGGTAATTCAAAAGCCTACTACTCAGATCTACGCACTAGTCAATCTTAGAATATCTGTGAAGGGGCACACACAAAATCAAATTGCAACTGGTGGGCCCAAAATGGTGGAGCCCCTTGGCTGGCGCCCATGTAAACAATGCTTTAAGCCCGCCCTGCTTACCTTCGTTAAACGCAATTTTTTTTACATAGTCAGTAGCCTACTAGTATTGTATTTGTATTGTATTGTATTGTATTTGAACACTTGTTATAGCGCCCCTACCAGATTGCCTATTCAGAGGCGCTTCCGACTATTGCGCGGACGCTGAATCGGAGTTTCACGCCGAAGCGCATGAGCAATTGCGAGTGAAGGACTTGCCCAGGGTCCCTACGCGGCGGCTTTTTGAGGTGGATTCGAACCCGCAACCCTCCGGCTTCAAGGCACCAAACATACCCCTACACCACCGCGCCCTAGTTGTATTGTGTTGTATTGTATTGTATTGTTTTGTACTCCAGGTTTATATTGCGACCGAGCCACCCGCAGTACTAGTACTACCGGACCCGCGCGGATGTTCCGTTTCAGAGAACAATAAAATACCCAAAACACCTGCTAATCATGCAAACTTAAATCTAAAATGCACACTTGCCTGATTTTTTAAAGAAGTAATAAAAATGTAATAATTATTAACTTTAATTTTTAAATCTAAGAAATGTTCGAATACACGCTACTTACCAAAAGACGCCATAAGCTGTTGCTATGGAGGAAAATTTCTAATCTCCAATAGTAGCCCCTATTTTAACTCATGGAGGAAACGCTGAAAAACAGGACTTCAGTACTGTGTAGGCTTGCTTGCTTGCTTGATTGCTTGATTGCTTGCTTGCTTGCTTGCTTGCTTGAGCCACAGGCTAAATTGTCAAATCTTGCGACGACTAGTTCGATCACTTACAATCATTCAATCGTCGTGAAACTTGGCAGGTAGACTCGCCCTCGCACACACTTCATTCTATCAAAATATCAGCTCCCCAAAAAAGGCTAGCTTATAGAATCGGGGACTAAACTTTTCGAATCGGGGAATCCCCTTTTCCGATACGGAGCGCTGTCATTGGCCAGCGTTGTGATTGGCTGCAACAATAATGGGTGCGCTGCCTCGTTAAGCGTGCTATGTTGTAAAATGAACACGGACTATATATTTGTAGAGGTAACTGCTTAATATGACGGATTATAGGATACTAGATGGATATAGTAAAAAACTTTGTTTTTACTATTGGTTCTTTTTATTTCATATATAATTAAATACCGGTAATTTGTGTTTTAAACCGAAAAAATGCGAATATTGTTGAAACTTCATCGTGCTGGGGGCAAGGCTTAGCCTTAATGTAAAAGCCTAAAATTTTGATTTTTAGACTCATCTGTATGAGACGCATGGGAAAATGTCCGTGGAGCAAAGATATTTCAACTTTTATTTTCCTGGAGCACCCTACTACTGATATTTCTTTGCATTAAAAAAATTAACATTATTTAATTCCTTTAAAATCAGAGTTCTAGGGACCCATTGTACCAAGGCATGCGACAGCGTTGAACCGCTGGACCGTAACAAAGATTTTTTAAACAGGAAGAAGGTTTCTTGTTGATCTTTGTACTGCTTTGTACTGCTGGAGTACCACAAGGATCTGTACTCGGTCCTTTATTATTTACAGTCTTTACTTCCCCAATCAGTCATATAGCTAAGCACTTTGGAATCCAATTACAACAGTACGCGGATGATACTCAGCTACATATTGCTCTGTCACACACTGACCAGTCTGGTAAACTAAAACTTGAAGAGTGCCTCTCATCTATGTATGCATGGTTCTGTTTCAATGGTTTGGCCATAAACCCAAACAAGTCTGAGGCAATTCTGTTCGGTTCAGGCCAACGTCTGCGTTCTTTCCCTTCACTTTCTAGTGTCGACCTCGCAGGCACTGCTGTGTATCTTTTAGATACTGTCAAAACACTTGGAGTAACCCTGGACAGTAAGCTCACCTTCCGACCACACATAACAAACCTTTGTAAATCTTGTTTCTATCACATCAGGGCAATACGTCACATCAGGTCGGCTCTAACTAAGAATATGTCTCAAACTATAGCCTGTTCACTTGTATCCTCTCGTCTTGATTATGCTAATTCCCTTTTTGTGGGTGTCTCAAACCTTGAACTCAAAAGGCTGCAACGAATCCAAAACTCCTTAGCTCGTGTAGTGATGCGTGTGCCACTACGAACATGCTCCTCAGTCCTACTCCACGAGCTGCATTGGCTTCCTGTTGAATTCAGAATAAAATTTAAATTGGCCTGTTTGACCTACAAAGCCCTCAGCACCAGCACACCTACCTATATTCATGCACTACTAACTCCTTACATCCCTCCTCGTTGCCTGCGATCATCAAGTACAGGTCTTCTAGCTGAGCCGCGATGCAGAACAGTTCTGGGCTCTCGTGCATTCCACGCCTCTGCTCCAAAGGAATGGAATCGACTACCACTTTCTCTTCGTAGCTCAACTTCACTTCCTTCCTTCAAAAAGCGGCTCAAAACTCACTATTTCTCCTTGGCTTTCAAGGATTTAGAAATCTAAGTGCATCTTCACCTGGCGGCTGACTATCCGCGCCTCAGATTCACATTTCGGTGTGACCTTGCGCGCGTTACAAATTTATTTAATAATAATAATAATAATAATCTTTCGTTGTTCTGGTCAACCGTCTGCCGAGTTCTTTGATGAAAGCCAGGTCTTCCTGGTCCAAAGGTCCCATCGTCTCTATCGCGATTGGGGTAAAAATGTATCTTATTTGAAGCTCCTCGTATTTTTCTTCTTTCTAGTCGCAGTTATTGTTATTATTTCCGCCGCTCCTCCCGCCGCTACAGCTGTCTCGACCAAGTACGATGGCGCAAATGTTGTTTTTGTTAAACTATTCTCATGTTATTATTATTATTATTATTATTATTATTATTATTATTATTATTATTATTATTATATTATTATTATTATTATTATTATTATTATTATTAACAATCTAGCATGAAAATGTCGATGAAAAGCAGATGGCGTTTCCGCGTTGGAGAGCTACCGAGAGTCTTTGGAAAAGGTAGCTTGTCTCGAGTGTGTCATGGGTTGCATTCGTTATATATATATATATATGAGGTCGTTGGTTGCACTGGTCATCCTTCGTCCTAATTATTTATTATTGTTAAACTATTTTATAATTACCAAATCTATTCATTCTCATGTGAGTTAATCCTTCCATTGAATATTAATTCTTACATAAGCGCCATCTTATAATAATTATTAGGGTAGAGGCGCATGATAATTATTATTGTTGTAGAACCGTATGATCGTTGTTACCACTAATTTTTTCATTCTTTCATATTCTAAAATTATGTTATAATTATTTGCTGTGCGAACTGTGGAATAAGATCATCATTACCATTACTTCATTAATTTTTATTCGTTCATTACTTAGCCACTATGATCTCTGGTGTAAGAAATGGTTGTGAAAGACGATTTCCCGCGCATAATCTTTTAGGCCAGAAAACGGACTAATTCCAAAATTCGCTCTTTCTGTTAGGTTTTCATACTTCCTTTTTCTTATTCGCTTTTCTTTTATTCATCCGCTCAGATTCGCTCCTCTCCTTCTAGACCGCCTTGCGTGCATTTATCACATTACTCAGTCTAACAAGTGACTCAAAGCTATGATCAGTCGATTTTCACGTTTTTGTAGGACTTCAGTTTTAATATTCTGAGTTCATTTCTCCAGAATTATCTTGCCTTTAGTAGCTAACGCAAGTTTTCTCAAACTGTGAAGTCGTAGGAGTTTTTTCTTGTACGGTGCATAGTACATTTAAAAAGAACAAAGGAAAAACAGAAACTGAGTACGATTACTACTGTGCTCCAAATTCTGTTATATATAGTTGCTTACTCTGTGGTTTTTTATGCGTGTGTTTTGTAAGTAGGCCTATTTGTAGCAATGGTTCTAGATAGGGGTTAGTATTGAAAGAGCAACATGCATCATGAAAGAGCGACATAACAATAGAACGACAAATCGGAGAGCAGTTCTAAAAGAGCCACAGAAATATTGCCGTATCGTTAGAGCGACATAACGAAAGAGCGACATAACAAAAGAGTGACAGATTGGTTAATATCGTAATGTGTTTTCCTGAGAATATACTAGACGGGTCGTGTACACAGTGCCGGCGCTAGGGCCCCCCGAACCCCCCGGTCGGGGGGGGCCTCCAGTTTGTTAGGGGCCTCCAAATTTAGCTGATCATTAAGCCTATTTGTGAGTTGTGGGGCCTTCAGTTTGTTAGGGGCCTTCAAATTTAGCTGATCATTAAGCCTATTTGTGAGTTGGGGGGCCTTCAGTTTGTTAGGGGCCTCCAAATTTAGCTGATCATTAAGCCTATTTGTAAGTTGGGGGCCTTCAGTTTGTTAGGGGCCTCCAAATTTAGCTGATCATTAAGCCTATTTGTGAGTTGTGAGTAGGGGTCTGCGGTATACCCGTACCCGCGGGTTTACCCGTACCCGACCCGTACCCGCGGGTCGGATACGGGTCAGGTACGCATTTCACGGGTCGGGTCGGGTACGGGTAGGGTCATCACGGGTACGGGTATATCCGGTTTTACCCGTACCGACATGCAGTTGTGGGGTTACAATGTCACCGTTACATCATACATGTAATAGAGAATTGCGGCACACAATGGGTCTGACCGGTCTTCAACGTACTATTGTACTATTAACAGTTACTTAGTGTTCTAGGTGACGACAGAGATAATATGCACAATGCAATTTATTGAGACAGCGCAACAGTTGCATGTGGCAGGCTGCATAAGTTGACTGCCTGTTATTATTACTACTGCTGCTGATGCTGTTACTGTTGTTGCTGCTGCTATAGCACAGCAGCACCACCACCACCACCACCACCACCACCACCACCACCACCACCACCACCACCACCACCACCACCACCACCACCACCACCACCACCACCACCACCACTACTACTACTACTACTACTACTATCATCATCAGCCTATTTATTATTATTACTACATTTGTAAGCCTATTTGACCTGGTAGGAACAGGGACTATGGGAAAGCGTGCTAATGACGTGACGGGTACTGTACGGGTACGGGTATACCCGCGGGTACGGGTAGGGTCGGGTAGTAATTTTGAGTACGGGTCGGGTACGGGTACGGGTAACGAATCTGTGTTACGGGTACGGGTCGGGTAGCAAAAACGCTCTACCCGCAGACCTCTAGTTGTGAGGCCTTCAGTTTGTTAGGGGCCTCCAAATTTAGCTGATCATTAAGCCTATTTGTGAGTTGGGGGGCCTTCAGTTTGTTAGGCGCCTCCAAATTTAGCTGATCATTAAGCCTATTTGTGAGTTGTGGGGCCTTCAGTTTGTTAGGGGCCTCCAAATTTAGCTGATCATTAAGCCTATTTGTGAGTTCGGGGGCCTTCAGTTTGTTAGGGGCCTCCAAATTTAGCTGATCATTAAGCCTATTTTGTGATCGTTTGTTTCTGAAACCCAAGCACCGGATTATGTAAGCAAAATAGACAATTGATACGCTGGAACGTGAACTAGAACTAGAAGCCAATGAAGACTTCCTACAGAGGTATCGTGAACCTGGATTTTTATTCTGCTATTACAAGTGCACAGGAAATTGCAGAAGAAATGGAGGTGAGCACCACTTTCCCTGAAATGAGAAACCGACGCAGAAAAGCTCAGTTTGACTACGAATGTGCAGATGAAATGAATAGACTTAGGCTACATCTGAGCAGCGATTTAAGGCAGATTTCTTCTACAAACTTCTGGATCAGGCGCTGGTTTCAGTTCAGCCACGGTTCCAGCAGATCAAGGATTGGAACAGCATTTTTGGATTTCTGTGTAGTTATGACACACTCGTTAAAATACACGACACCAATCAACTGCAAAAACATTGTCTTTAGGCCTACCTCTTTGAGAAGATGGGAGACATAGAAACAAATGAACTTCTAATGGAGATTTCACGTTTTGTTGCAGTCTTTCGTCGAGACAATCAGGCTGATTGTCTCGACGAAAGACTGCAACAAAACAGCTAACAACAGCACGAGACTTTCTACAGTACATTTATGTGAATGAACTTCATGACTTTATCCCAATCTGTCAATTGCACTGAGGATTCTTCTGACCACCTCAGTAACAGTGGCCAGTGCTGAGAGCAGTTTCAGCACACTGAAGCTAATTAAAACAGTTAATCGTTCCACCATGCTCAGCAGCAGGTTATCATCCCTGACAATGATCTCAGTTGAAAGTGAAACTGCCCGAAAGCTGAACTATGACGAGCTATTGGAACGATTCGCAGAAAAGAAGGCGAGACGAAAACAGTTTTCCTGAGACATGAGCTCCAGTATCGATGCCAAGTAGGCCTTTTGATGCCTACATGTACGTACTTTGCTGATTTAGCTATTTCTGTTGTTGGTGAAAGAGACAAAGAGACTGGACGTTCGATCAATCCCGTTTGCAGTGTATTTTTCGTACTTATTGGGAGGGGGCCTCAAGTAAGGCTTTGGGGGGGCCTCCAGTACCCTAGCGCCGGCACTGCGTTTACATACGTATTCTTAGCCAGAAATTATTGGCTATTTAAATTGTTTATCAAGGAGTTAATTGCTCTATATGCAAAGAGAGTTTGTTTGAAGAATGTTTAAGTTGTGTTTATTTAGAGTTTCGTTAAGAACAACTTCTAAGGACTAGGTGCGAATTCCAACCACGTACTTGTATTTTGATGTACATCGGGGTTTCGTATTCTGATGTTAGCTTCAAAGAAACGCAGACACCTGGGTGAGAAGCGAGCAAGCAAAATGAGGCCATGAGGCATGGGCTCAGTTTTAGATAATTGCGCAAACTGCATGACCAGTCAATGTTATGAGATTCAGTGAAGGTGAGCAAGTCTGTGGTTCTAGATAGATTGCCCACAATATGCACTTGACCTCATGTCAAAGAGTGGTAGAAGAATCAGACACAGAATGACGCTTTACAACATCTATTAGACTCGTAGCCTAGATGTAGTGTTTTGATTCGTTGCCTAGGTTTACTGCTTTTAAATGAGTACATAAACAATTTTGTCGGTCTTTCGTTATGTCGCTCTTTTGAAATTTTACTTCATTACTTAGGTTGTCGCTCTTTTGATACGGTATTAATGTTGCTCTTCTGTTACGTCGCTCTTTCGTTGTGTCGCTCTTATGAACAGATCCCCTATGATAGTCATGAGTGTGTTATTGTTTTCATATCCTTATTTTCGTGGCTCAGTTTTCGTCGTTTCATACTTCCTAGAGTCAGCTTTATTCGAACACGCTGACAAGGTTTATATGAAACTAAAGGTTTCTTTCAATCTTAGTAATTATGTAATTATTTTCGACAGTTTTTGTTTAGGCCCTTGTCACTGCTACTAAATATTCGTAACTGACGGTGCTTGCATAGCTTCGCGGCTTCCACAAGTTTTAATGACCAAAAGTTATCTATATAGGGGACTGGCGTGCATTCGTTGGTATCGATCGTGTGTTTGTAAATACCAAGACGCGTCTATTCAAGCTCGTGGTTTTAGGCTATAGGGAGTCAGCTTGACGTCATTAGCCAAGCCATTTTAATAGGATACGTCGTACCTACTTATGGCTTCTGTGAACTCCATAATTCGAGGCCTACCCGATCTCATCATCATAAAGACTGGCAGCAGTTCCCATCTTCGTCTCTCGTCAATTCATTATTCTCCAGTGTTTCCCGATTCGCATGTAGTTCAACGCTGGAAGCAGGTCACGCGCTTCCTCGCGAACGACTTGCGAAATCGTGTCGTTGCTTCTTTCACCAGGACTTTCTCAAACTTCACGGTCACCTACAGTCATGTCTGTCGCCGCCGACGCACCGTAGGCCTATGCAGTGGCGTAACAAAGGGTTTCAGCGCCCAATGGCAACTGGGCAAGGTTTGATGACTGCGCCCCCTTTTAATTTTCTTGTTGACTATTGATCGTTCTTGTCATAGAACTGTTTACCACTGAAATCTAATTCCCCCCTCTGGTGCTGCGCCCGAGGCCGGCTGCCCCCTTCGTTACGCCACTGACCGAATGCGATGCATCATCCACACGCGCCAGATTTCTGCAAGGCACCGATTCTTCGCGCTGATATCTTTCATCAGAAGGGTAGGCCATACATACTCGCACATATCTGTAGCGAAATATAACTTATCAAACCTATTATTAGCTTACTTACTTAATTAATTAATCTATAGGGTTAGAATAAGATAGTTAATTACGAGTGGTGTTAGTTAATTCATGAGTGGCAGTAATATCATACATGGGCCTAGGCTCCAATTAACTGCCAAATGAACCGTTAAACCAGAAGCCATGGCAACGTGACGTAATACGAATGAGCTATAGAGCGTTACAGTGGACGACGTAACGGATAGCGAAGGGAAGCTCATTGAAGAAGGACTTGAAATTTGGAGTTCAAAGGAGTCGGTCGATTTGCGACGTTCCTGTAAAGTTAAAGTAAGTAAGTAAGTAAGTATATTCTTTATTAACCAATTGCTAATCGCACTTTGGTGTACAGACATCTTATAAAAAAAGTTAAAAAGTATAAAGTTTCCAGACAATTAACGTTTTTCGCATTAAGATTAAGTAAGTTAGTGACAATATCCTTAATAAACCAACTGCCAACTGCACCTTGGTGCACAATCATTATAGTCCCGCAAATATCTAAGAAGTCAGCCAATCTTGATCAGGCCTTATATATCATCCTAGTGATAAAATTTTTGCGCATCAAATTATCGGCGAGAGGAATGATACGGTCATGAGCCCGGGTCGCAGGGAATACTTAGAAGTTTTAATTGGGGGAAGCAACTCATGTAAAACATGCCCATTATCCACCAGGATCGATGAAAAAAGGCGGGAATCAGCCTTTATGCATAGTTGCTCAAAAGACAGGGAATCTCCAGGGAGATAGTGATATCGGATCAAGCGACGCATCAAGACTTCAAACCTGTCTTTGTCACGCTGTCCCACGAAACGCCACCAGGCGGGTGAGGCATACAGCATTAGTGGCTCGCACAACGTCATACAGATGTAGACCACGCAGGCCATGGACGACCAAAGTTCGTAAGGCGTAAAAGGATTGACGGGCCTGACAGCAAAGTCGTTGGATATGATTATTAAATCTTAAGTCATCAGAAATGGTTACTCCTAAGATCACCATACTGGTAACCCTAGCTAGACCTGTGGTGGTGCCTGGGGCAGTAAGGTAACCAAGGCCCACCCTTGGGCGGTGAATTATCATTTCACTTGTTTTCTTTTGGTTCAGCTTCAGGTTACAGTCAGCAGCCCATCGGGAGATATGGTCCAATTCTAAAGTCACAGAAGCACTATTTGAGGAAGGGATTAAAAGGTAGTCTCTCTCTATCTGTCTCTTTCTGTCTGTCTGTCTGTCTCTGTCTGTCTGTCTCTGTCTGACTGTCTGTCTCTGTCTGTCTGTCTGTCTCTATATATACAATTATACATATATACATATATATATATATTATATGGATGTCATATATGAGGGAGGTTCCAGAATGGATATACTATGGTACATGAGGAGGGAGATTTTGAAAGCGATGCGGGCGCAAATGGGAAGCCAGTGTAGCTGTTGAAGAGATGGTGTGATGTGATCTCTAGGGCCAAGACCTTTTATTAGGCGAGCAGCACCATGCAGAACAGGTGTTAGAGGTTGTATATAGAGTTGATGAGGGAAGACCAGATGGGACTGAGTTAAAGTAGTCGATGCGAGAGATGACAAATGCTTGGGTAAGAATACGAAGGCAGGTTTCATCAAGACAATTTGTTTGTGTCTCAAAGAGCGCTCGCCGATGGTTTGTCATTGGAGACTCCCTGGAGGATTCAGTGGTTTGAATTTAAATTTGTCGTTCCCCAGGCTAAGTGCTCGGACCCATCCTCCACATTCGCTTTGCTGCCGATGTAACGATTCTTTTCTGTTAACACAAACAGTCTCATCTATATCTATGTATAGGACTACGTAGGTGCTATAGAATCTTATACAACTGCTCATTAATAATAGTATTTGATGTGTATATTTAATTAATTGACCAGAGCAGTACGATGGCGCAGTTTTAGTGGTTATAATTATAATAATTGAGTAGAACTACTTACACGACATGACGACGCAACCGTGCTGGAGCCATGCCATTGGTTGATTCGAAGTGAAACGGTCACGGAACGTTTAACTATTACGCGCAGGCGCAGTACCGAAGAACTGGTGACGTGTCAAGGAATTAACAGGATTCCGTCTTCGGTTGTTGAAGAACAAGAACGGCGTTGAACGTCTCGGATGGGAGCCAAATGACTATCGAGCGTTAAGAAGTTTCGTTTAGTCGGTAATCGACTCGATTACGACTAGTACTGTACTTTCGAAGTATAGGAGATGGTAGATAATTATAGAGATCCTGCCAAAGGGGTCAAGCGATCGTACGAAGTTAAATGTCGAGTCGCTAGTGCTGTGATATCTACGAACGCTGCGATAGTTCACGCTTGTACTAAATCGAACGATTAGAGAACTATACGAAACGAGTAGCCTATCTATCGAAGTTACTCGTACGCCGAGAAGAAGAGTAGGCCTATTAGTTCTTGTTCGACAGAATTTGATTTCCTCCTAAAGAAATGTACTGCAACAAGGAAACTACGACAAAAAACTCTTCACTTAGGCTATCCGTGTGGTCTACGCCGCGTTTCATCCATAAGAAGAGAATCGAATGCATGCCTGAGATGACTCAGGAGCTGCTCTAAAGACGCTTCAAACTCAACGTGGGAAGTATTTAGGGACCACATAAAACTTAGGATCTAAGATTAGACTGCGCTGGTCTAAGTAGGCTTAAAGTAGAACATTTTAAACAATTTAAATAGATTACCCCTAGAGGGCCTAGACACGATTCAATATAACTTCATGTAGGCCTATAATTCAACATTTTCATCAGCTTAATTAATATTCAAAATGAATCGAAGTGACTTGTTTTCATTGGATGACTTTGTTGAAATGACATACATGCAACCAATCATGAGCCCTGCCACTGCCAGCCATGGGTCCTGCTTACCGCTTGCAATGTCCGATGTCACGAAGGATCTAGCCTTATATCAATAGCATAGCACTAGTTTCTTGACAGAGTTTGCGGATTTCGGAATATTAGGAAATCACTGTCTATCAATATCCTGTGCATGTCCTCTGATGTAGCAAAAATTCTAAAAGGCAGCCCATCACACGCAGTCATTCTGGCGATGGTTGCTTTGAGTGTGTGGTCATTTTCTTTCTGAAGATAACTAGTCATCGTTACAATCGGTATTCTGTAGCAGTGCAACCCAATATGGTAGAACAAGAACTTACTGATGTGGATGTCGCGTGGGAACCATCGCAGCCTGTGCTTAAAGTAGTGGCCTACCATCTTTAGCTTCGTCAGGATGACAAGGGTCACCAACGTCCTTGTGTTTTGCAGGTTAACCTATGCTTGGACCGGAGATGAATACGCATACTTCCTGTTGAACCGCCGCCAATTTTCAGCTGCGACTTAGGGTAGGCCTACATAACTGCCACTGAGCCGTCTGGCCCACAGAATCGCGAACAAAGTGTTCCCAAACACCACTCGTAACATTTGCAGATTTAGACATTGTTTATATATATATATTCGTTTAATTGAGAAAAACAATCTGACAAAAACGCAGAAATGTTAACATGAGTGATAATGGATAATTAAAGTTCGATTAGAAGATTTTAGGATAAACTAGTAAATATTTTTATATAATGATCTGGGAATAAATTGAGAGTTGTCCTTTGGTGGGAGAATATGGTTGTGTGCTCTAGGTCTTAGTTGGTGAGAGGAGAGGGGTCGGAGTGGAGGTAGGAGTTGGTGAAGTACATGCTTAGGGTTGTGTAATATGGAGAAAAAGAGTTTAGCATCGGCTATATTGGCAAGTTCAGAGACTGTTGGAAAGGATTGCTCTAGGTAACCAAGGCGTTTGGCTCTTTTTAGGAGTTTTTCCAGGCGTTCTTTATCGGAAGCCAGCGTGAGACCCCACCAGGATGGGGAGGCATATAGAAGTTTAGCAACGGTAGTGGCTTTGGTTACATTATGGATGGATGAGGAAGAAAGGCCATGGGTTTTGAGTTTTCTTATAGCATAAAAAGAGGAGGAGCAAGTTGCTGTCAGGTGGTCTATATGGGCTGTGAGTTTGAGGTTATCTTGAAGGATGACACCCAGTATTTTCAAAGTTTTAACTCGGGTAATACTAGGCAATGGAGGAGGAGGGTCAAATTGGTGTCGAGGGCGGAAAATGATCATTTCTTTAGATTTAGAGCTATTTAAGGTAAGGTTATTGGCAAAAGCCCAGGTAGAGATTAAATGCAGTTCAGATGGAATAGTATGAGCTTGAGAGGAACCAGTAAGGAGGTAAGTGTCGTCTGCAAATTTGAGCATAAGATTAAGGGGCTGAGCAGGGTGCAGGTCTGAACCAGTAATGGAGAAATTGGTAGGTCCTAAGACAGAGCCTTGAACTATACTAGCATTGATTTTGAGCAGAGATGAAGAGTGACCTTTGAATATAGTGAGGTGTGAGCGTTCAACTAGCCAGTTATAGATTTGGTCTGGGATATCAAGAGTGGAGATTTTGTCAAATAGGGCAGAGTGCTTAACAGAGTCAAATGCTTTGGAGAAGTCAAGGGAGATTATTGAGACATATTCGTTGGTTTTCAGGAGGATTTGCGTATGATGTATGATAGATATGATGGCTGCAGAGGTGGAACCAGTGGGTCTGAAAGCAAATTGATCTGAAACTAGGGATTCAAGGGGAGCTTGAGTAAGGGTAGGGTATATAAATCTCTGAACTATTTGCTTTTCGGCTATTCTTAAGTCACTAAATTCAAATGATACCGCAATTATTTATTAATTTGATGCGACGACGCCGACAAGTCAATAGACTGACTCAACATTAGTCACTGGTCGTGTGAAATATGAAGCCTCACTCATAATGGCGTCACCAGTAAAGACATGGAATCAGCCGATAAATAAGTTATATAGAGGTGGTACGGTACGTGTATTACGTAGTCCGTTATCAACGTCTATTATAATTTATCGTTGTATTTCCAGTACTCTGCATTTTGGGGGGCCCGATACCGCATTGGATAACATCTGGCGTAGAGAACGAGAGGTACCGAGTTCGAGCCCCGTAGGTCGGATATGCTTTTGTAGGCTGCTCTTAGCGCCGTTGTATTGCAGGCTGTCTGTTCTGTTAGTAGTTATTATTTGTCAGTTTCAGAATGTGAAAGACGGTGAAAGTGACCCTTTTCAAACCCGTCGAACCCGGGTTTCGGGTTTAAAAAAAAATGCCGGGTTACCCGGGTATCATCAGCCCGGGTTTTCATTCCCTACTTGACACCTCCCTCACGCTCACGAAGCACATAGACCTAGTCTTTAACTTGACCCGCTTCTGCTTCTTTCAACTGAGGCGGCTCAGCCATAAGATGACCAGTCTCTTCTTCTGTCTTTACCACCACAGTACATGCGTTTGCATTTTCCGCCTTGACTACTGCAACTTACTCTTTATGGGCCTCCAGAAACAGCGTCTTTCCCCTTCAATCGGTCGTAAGCGCTTCAGCTAGGCTCATAGCCCGACTCCAGTGGCGCCGTCAGACGCCAAGAAAGTGGACACAAAGTCGCAAACTTATTATTAGCCTATTATTATTATTATTATTATTATTATTATTATTATTATTATTATTATTATTATTATTATTATTATTATGACACATAACGTCCGGAGCATAGATATACAAAGTTCGAGTTGAGGACAAGTATCTTTAACTGGATGCGTGCAGTAAGAGGAAGCCAATGTAGATGTTCAAACATGAATGTAGAGATATGGGAGATAATATCTCCCATATCTCTACATTCATGTTTGAACATCTACATTGGCTTCCTCTCTTACTGCGCGCATCCAGTTAAAGAAAGGTCCACTCCGGCATGCCGACGTGAAGCCCATACTGCCACAAGCGCCTGGTCCCAAATTAAACGCCGATCTCCAACTGGAGTAGGACGATGGGTTCTGCGTGGGCTACACTTGAGCATGCTAGCAATTATAGGTAGGCCTAGCCGCCTAACGCAGTGACACACAGCACTGGCTGCAGGCACGCCTCTAGCTCTGATCAGTGAGAAATATCACCGGTTTTAAAACGCAGTTTGAGTTTGCAGTAGCCTATAGTTTAAAGTGGTCAATAAGTCAAGACCGAGATGCTAAACACAATTTAAAACCTTATATACCTGTCAACAATATGTTGCTGAGTTAAACCTTAAAAATAGAAACCTGGTGTCCTTTAGCATCTCTAGCACCATGACAGTTTAATAACAAAGTGACTTAAGACGAAGTGTTTCTGAAAGTTGTCACTTAACACAAATCTAAATAGGCCCTAATTGTGTCGTTAAGGATGGAAGGCTCGATCGTGACCTCGCCTCCTACTCCAACATCTGGTGCACCCGTGCATCCGCCGCTTGACGGAATTCCGTGCCACCGATGTCCGAGTACCTGAGCAGTTCTCTGGAAGAAGAGGTTCGTGTGTGGACGATTGCAAACCCCTTCGATAATGAACGTTCCAGGTTCGGATAAGACGAGGTTAGCCATACCGGCACCGTGAGGTGCGACTACCATGACAGCCGCATTGAACATACGCATCGTGTCAACAAAGGAGGGCGGCGGATTATCCTTAAATACTTCGTAGCACAGATTGTACTCCTTCGCTGCCATTTCTACGACTCTTTCGATCGCAGATTGATTGTTGAAATAGCGATGGTGTGTCCGTCGGATGAAGACGACCTTGTTTCGAGTGTTATGCGGAAAGTTTATCTTCACGTATTGCCTGTAGTGTAGAGATAGAACTTGAGTCTCGAGGAAATGCGGAAAACAGCATGTCGTTGCCCTCGGTAAATAGATAATTTCCGCACGACACCAACCACTAATGATACGATCACTAGTAATTCCCAAAACCGCCAATAATTCAACCATTTTGCCCTTTTTCTCCGGTGCTAGGATCTTTATCGGTGGATTTCGAACTAGAAACTCAAGAAAGATTGCAATTCTTGGTGTCGTTTCTGCCAGCCGATGATACACAAGAGTACCGTACGACTGAGCGATAACAAACACCTCTTCGT
This sequence comes from Aporrectodea caliginosa, assembly GCA_020284085.1. Classification (NCBI taxonomy): domain Eukaryota; kingdom Metazoa; phylum Annelida; class Clitellata; order Crassiclitellata; family Lumbricidae; genus Aporrectodea; species Aporrectodea caliginosa. Next base: position 538,207 of record JACEVL010000341.1, on the reverse strand, counting down.
AAAGAGGGATTTTGTCTATATTTTGCGGTGGATTTAATGTCGCATCCGGAAAACACGCATATGGAACTATCTTCGCATTCCGGATGAACACATTGCCCATTCCATCTGCAATGCCGGACCTAATTATGTACAAAGAGTGAAGTATCCGAGGCAGTTCAGTAAAAAAATGATCCGGGAATGATGACGGAAAATAATAATCTTTGTAAGGAGGCTTTGCGTTTAGTGCGAGCAGAGATATCGACCTCGGGATGGTTCCACGTGTCGTGTTTCGATTACACGTCCAATTATTAATGACGTCAAAACTGAATTCCACTTTTCCCGGAGTCTCGATCCATGTACACAGAGGATCGGTGGCAGTTGACTCGTAATACTCTCGAATGAGCAGGTTTGAAGATTCGGTCAAGGAACTGTAATCCTCTTCTTTTTGTTGAGGAATGCGTAGCCAGGGTAGAATGACGGTCGTCACCTGTGAGTAATTGGATAACTCCTGAAAGAAACTGTCGTTCCACTCGGCTAGCAATTCTAATTGATCCGGTGCGCTTACATTCCAGACAAAAGTTTCGTTAATTGGCATAAGCCGTTGAAGTCTTAAGCGTTCAAGCGCAGCGTTGAATAGTCGAATACGTTCGAGTATATGTCCACACGCTAGATGGACGAGGGCCGGAAATGGTCGGGTCATTTCTGTTAAAGTTGAGTCATTGCGGTGACACGCATAACTGTTCAATGCTATCTGCACTCAACTTTCGCTCCACACTTTGAAGTGAATAGGCCAATTTACCAGAGGAACGCCGAAATAATTCACCAAGGCGAGAGTTGTAACGATTCCTGTAAAGAAGAGAAAGATGACACCACGTTTCGTACCGAAAAGTTGTACTCGATGCATGTTTGGCTGGAGATTGGTGGCTTAGTCTAATTCACATGGAACTGAAATTGAAAACAAATTAATTACAGGATAGATCGATATAGCAATAAGACTAATTCGCGCAAACATGTAAATATGCTGACAAATTCACCATCACCAAAGCGCAAAGACGAAATAGCAGAAACTGGAATAGTGTGGTTTAGAATAGACTAGTAAAATAACAGTGCAATTGCTCATGCACTTCGGCGTGAAACTCCGATTCATAAATTAAAAATGCTTAATAAAATGTACTTTATGCGTGTGTCTGTAAGTGCTATAACATTAGATTTGTTAATGAAAGTGAAAGTAGCTAGTTAGTACTAGTTAGTAATTCATTCATATCGAACATTTATGTAGCGCCCCTTCAAGAAACTACTCAGAGGCCCTCCCAAATCCAGCACGGCTAAAATTAACAGTCTTAATGAGAGAACAGAAAAGAGGAGAGAAGCTCCTGGGATAGAGGCGAAGCCCAAGAGGGAAGCCATTCCATGTCGAGGGGCTGACCACCGAGAAAGAATGATTTTGCCTAGTGGAGGTACCGGCAAAAGAGACAAGTAGGAAACCCTGTTCAGATGAGCAGAGGGATCGAGAGCCTTACCACAACAGAGCTGGCAAACATAGGCTGGAGCGAGGCCCACTACGTAGCGCCAGACTGGAGTAGCTGTCATATACGCAATCCGCAGCTCAGAGGGGAGCCAGTGGCGATTGTCGCGCAAGTATGTAGAAACATGGCGAAATTTGGGTATACGACCGATAGAGCGGGCAGCAGAACGCAAGATCCCATCCAAGCACTCCAACCGACTAGCAGGGAGGCCAGCGCAAGCGAGCAACAGTAATCAAATCTTGTTGTGACGAAGGCATGGATGAGGTAGCAGAAGCAGTGAGTGAGCGAGCGATAGTGCGGAGCTGGCGTAATTGGTAGAAGCAGTCAAGGGTAAGGAATTAGTATTTAGTAGTTAAATGTACAGAAACGTTATTTTTTTTGTAAGTATTCGTGGTTGTTGTGTGCTGGTCTTTTGATTTAGCAAAGAGGAAGCACTGAAGCATAGTATTACAGTTAGTCCCTTTCCAGTTGAAAGGGCTTAAGGAAAGGGGGGCTAGAAGAGCGAGAAGACAGCGCAGTATAGGCGAGGTCACGGAATCATGGGAATGAAATTTTGCCCAGTACCTTTTACTAAAAGTTGGCGCCTCTGCTTGAGCACAAGTACCACATGTACCAGTGCCCCATTGAACCCATATCAAGAGCAAAAGCTCTCACTACCCTAAAACAGCAACATATACATAGATACAATAAACTAATCGCTGCTGCCAAGGAAAATACTATTCCCCACTCATCCATTCCAGCTCCTCCAACCCAAGACACCGCTATAGAGCTGTCAATTCACTTCTTCATCGCAAATCTCTTTCCAACTGCCAAGCTCCATCTCGTCCGCCTCTATCGCTGATATCTTCTGTTCATTCTGCTCTGAAAAATCTCATCCTTTCGCTTCACATTAAGTATCTAGATTCACACTTCTCCAGCACTGATTCACTCCCCTTTCCGAACCCTACTCCTGCTGCTTCTCGGTCATGGCTCCTAATTCTCTCTCCCGCCTCTGAAGCAGAATTGTCATTCCTCCTAAGCTCTCTCCCCAACAAGTAGTACGAACTTGATCCTATCCCTACCTCTCCTTAGAGACTGCGCCTCTGACCTCGTTCCTGTAATAACCAAAATCATCAATCTCTCGCTCTCTACTGGTTCTTCCCAAAGCACACTAAGCACTCTCTTGTCTCTCCCCTACTCAAAAAAGCAAATCTTGACAAGGAAACCCTAACCAACTACAGTCTCATCTCTGATCTGTTCTTTCAACCGAAGATAACTGAACAAATTGTCCTTTTTCCGGCTCAACGATTACCTTTCTTCCAACTCACTCCTCAACTCCCACCAATCTGGCTTCACTAAACACCACTCCACAGAAACTCTACTCAGCTCTTTCTACAATAAGCTGGCCTCTGTCGTCAGTCACCAGCATGTCTCCTGCCTTTGTCTCCTTTACATCTCTGCCGCATTCGACACCATCGATCACAGCCTTCTCCTTCATTCACTATCTTATTGGTTTGGCGTCTCTGACACTGCTCCACACTGGTTCCAGTCCAAATTGTCATCCAGATTCTTCTCTGTTAAAGCGTCCAGCTACTGTTCGCAACCCTCCCACTCTCTCGTGGTTCCCCTCAAGACTCCGTCCTGGGTCCACTCCTCTTCATCCTGTATACTACACCATTAAGCCATCTGAAAGAATCCTCCTCTGTTGACCATCTCTTCGCTGACAAAGCTCAACTTCACATATCCTTCTCCTCAAGGTCTTTTTTCAACTCTATCGCATAATTACTCAATGTGGTTAACCTACTTTCTCAATGGATATCAACCAGATCCTCATCCATATCTCACTCTCTCTCCCATACCCCAGACTCACTTCAAGTTCTCCAACCGAGCAATATCAAGTTTTCCAACTGATCCACCACACCTCGACTCTGGAATCCACATTTTCAGTTTCTCCACCAATACCCCCATGCACACACCGTCATCTGCATTAGGCTTCTCTGCTTATCACCTACAGGGTTTCCATTCCAAATAATATTGAAGTCTCACCTCTTCAAGAATTACTGCGCTAATCCATCCAATCCGCAGCCTTCAAATCGTTCTTGTCCTCAACAAAGCCTGCCTTAACAGTCGCTCTGTCACATCTCTCTGGCAACTGGACTTGGACCACCACTGGACATCGATCTTTGGACAATCTTCTGATACGATGCAGTCCCTGACACTGCTTGTTAATGAGCTGGTGCCTTGCACTTAGCTTTAGAGTAGCACTTTTGAAACTTGGAGGTTACGATTACAGTTCATCTTCTTAATTATTGTGTTTGTTATTGCTTACTTACTTGTGAGAACTGTGGCTGGTTGTAGCACTCTATGCTATCTGATTCTGGGAGATTGACACTTGAACATGGTAATAGAATCAAGGAATGTGGCTCTGTCACCCGACTGACTTCCTGCAGAACTTGCCACAAGTGACATGGTAACCATTGAGGCCAAAATATCACTCTAAGTGTCTGACACAATTACACAAACGTAGACGTTCTTATGAGCGTCAGTGGTATAATTTATTTTCCGTGTATTCCTGTTCTGTTGATGATACATGATATGGTCTTTGCTCAGGAGTATTGTATTGTATTTTCGTTTATTCAAAACTGGTTGTCATAACGCAGCCAACGACAACAGTGCGTAATTTATTGTTATTATAATGGAGCTAGGACTAATTATAGATATGGATAATGTTCATATTTATACTGGATAAAAGCATTGGATTGTTGTACACTTTATGGAATGTAAGACCACACAGGGCAGCTAGTAAGTGTCTTTGTGCAGCATGCGCGGTAGAAAGTTCTTGCTGTCCTTTGCTCGAATGACGAAATGGTGGGGCCCAGGTCGGAGGTCATATCGACTTTTCGGTCGCTCCTGGCACATTCGTCGTAAGACGTGCCCGGGGTCATTTATGATGGCATTGAACAACACGTCATCAGCTCGGCTGGCCAGGCCATCGACAGTCGGGGCATCTTACATAAATGGTGTGCGATCTGTAAGCAATATTCGACCAGATTTCAAGCTTGTTGATCTCAGAAAAGGATGCTGACTTGTTGGAGCAGGTTGAGGGCAAATTGCCGGTACTTGCAACCTTCTAATCAGTGTCTGTCATTTGAATCTGCGTGTGAAAAGCAATGGTGTGAACATAAGCATTTTGGCACTTGTTTAGAAACTGAAAATAATTTTATTGTTTGTTAGGTTTTGGTCCGTATCAAACTGTGCACACTACCAATGTTTCATACACTCAGTGACTGTTATGCTGTATCAGCATTTGTTGGCTGTGGCAAAAAGACTGGTTAGACAATTTGAAACAAATATTATCCTGAAGTTACAGAAGCCTTCAACGAGTTCACTCAATTGCCTCACGTCATATCTGATACCTGCTAACTACACTGGAAAGCTTTACCATTCGTTCCGTGAACTCTGCTCACAGAAAACTATTTGAATAAAAAATAGAACCACTGTGAACATTCGACCAACTCAAGATGCGCTTGTGCAACACATTAAATGTGCCATGTATCAGGCTGGGTATTTGTGCAGCCAGGCATTAGTAACACTGCGTATATTGCCAAGTCTTGCTGATGGAGGGTGGTTGTGATTTTCGTCAATCATGGTTAAGAACTGTTAGTGATACAGGAAACCACAGAGTATGTGTTCCAGATTTGTCTAAAATTTAATGTACAGCTTCTGTGAGCAGCTATTCCTACACGGTGGTGTGATTCCCGTTCACAAGGCACACCAGGAACCAGTTGCAACACTACAATCATGGCACAAGTGGTACAGCTGGTCACCATAACTAAATGAGTTAACATCACATCACCAAACAGCCATTGCACAGTCTTCCTAACTCAAGAGCAGCAAGGAAAAACTGCCAGAAAACAAAGTTACTGTGCTGTTTGACTTCGCAGAAAACGATTCATTTATGGCTCAAGATTCAATACAGGGTTCTACTTCGAAAACAGGCAAGCAACACTGCACACACCGTGAAAAATGAACAGGATCCGGGCTATAATAATTATTATTCGGTAGCTATAGAAAAAAGCGAAGGTTTACATTTTGCATTTTCAAATCCAGCGGGAATGATATATGGGATAGAGCAAATTCAAATACACGTGAGTAGGCCTACCTGGTAAGTACCAGCCAAAGTTAACTACGCAAATCAAGTGGGATCGATACATAAAGGTAAAGATAACCCGTGCGAAGCCTGGTATCCACCTCTAGTTTAATATAGAACAGAACATATGCAGGGTTGTAGCAATGTTTTATTTCTGGAGACACGTCCTCTTAAAAGTATCAGATAACCTAAACGTTTATTAATTAATGAGTTCAAAGACTTGTCCATTTTATAGGTAGAATTTAGTTCACTTCAGTATTACTTAATTTCATTAGTACCACGAAAAGTCGCTGAAAAAGACATCTCTTTTAAAATATTAAGGTTTGTACTCGCATAGTGAACACACATTCTTCGTGCATTGTTGATCGTTCCAGACGTAGCCACGAGTGCCCCATAGATCCAAACAAAATTCTATTTTGTCACGGCAGTCTGGTTGACCTGGCAACCAGTCCTCGAACTTAAGTGCCTGCATTTTACCACTCGATGGTTTCCACACGAAGGAGCTCTCACAGGATTCGTTTACACGTTGACCGCTTGTCCAAAAAAAGCTTCCAGATTCACCAAAATCTTTCAGTGCACAAGCAGGATTATTTCCATTTTCTTTAAAAACATAGATTTGCATTTAGTATGTCTGCTGCAATTACTACAAACGATAGTAAATATTGGTTTATAAAAATACATAGCCATAGCATTTTATTCAGGATACAAATAAAAAAAATTAAAAAGAGAATTTCAAAAATAACGAAGTAGCCTGTGCTGTACATATATATTTATATATATATATATATATATATATATATATATATATATCTTCGTTTATTGAAACCTGAGTGACAAACCGCATTCAGTGACAATAGAGGTAGGCCTAAACTTCTTGGGTTCATTGACAATATACTGTCACATTAGGAGTGTCCAGAAAATGATACATCGCAGAAAGCACAAATACTCAAGTTTTTTCCATTATTCTTTTCGTATGTTGTCTATAAATAATTTTTTCCAGAATTTTAAAATTTTATCCTGAGGTCGCGCAAAGCCTCCGAACATATATTAGGCTACTTAAATTTCAAGGACCGAAGGTGCCCATGTCCGGGTACTGGAACTTGTGTTCAGTGTCAATTGATCTTTTTCCCGTTTATGACAAAAAAGTAACGATAAACTGTAGGATAAACTTTTGCTAATTGTTCGTCTCGGCAAGAGCTACATCTATGAAAAATATAGACACCCAAGTTATTCAAGGTCATTTCAAGGTAAGAAAAATGAAATCTAAAAAATAAGAAAAATGGTTAGATCTCGGTCAATAATTGTTGAAAATCGGCTAATTCTTTCTTGTGTTTCTCGTCCGGTGGTAGGAAACAAGGCAACTAAATGTAAAACAATCCAAGGTTATTTTCAGGTCAAAAAGGTCGATTTGAGAGAAAAATCATAGGAAATGGCCATAACTCAGGCATATAATGTTCTATTTAAGTGATCATTTTACCTGCTTTCTCGGGCCGATAAGGGCTACGTTCGAGAAAAATAGAGTACTAAATTACCAACATAATCCAAGGTCATTTCAAGTTCAAAAAGGTAAAATGAAGGAAAATAGCTGTAGCTAAGCCGGTGTCACGACAAATCGTCTACCGACTTTTCGTCTACAAAGTTATTTGATATTGTCACTTTAACACTAGAAGCACCGAAGGGGTCAATCTGACCCTTTTGGTTTTTAGCGGAACGCACCTCCGCCCCAGATATAGCCAGAGTCCTGTAATTTCATGACTTATCCTAACTTCGTAGGGTATACCCTGTGCCAAAATTTGAACTCGGTGGGATTCACAATTTCTGGGATTTTTGCTGTTCTACCTTTAAGCACCAAGGGGTCAATCTGACCCCTGTATTAGTATTTGCATATCAGGCTTACGCATTTCTTGCTTTTTTATTCAATAATAATATATTTCAAAGCTAATTACGTAATAAATGTGAGAAGAGAGATCTGGTGAGAGGAGAGGAGATCTGGTGAGAGGATAGGATCAGATCTGGTGAGAGAAGAGGAGACTTGGCGAGAGGAGAGGCGATCTGATGAAAGGAAAGAAGATTATGGTCAGAGGAGAGAAGATCAGATCAGAGGATAGGAGATCTGGTGAGAGGATAGGAGATCTGTCGAGAGGTGATGAGGTCTGGTGAGAGAAGAAGAGATCAGGTGAGAGAAGAGGAGATCAGGTGAGAGGATAGGAGATCTGGCGAGAGAATTAGAGATCTGGCGAGAGGAGAGGACATTTCGCGATGGGAAAGAAGATCTGGGGAGAGAAGATGAGATCTGGTGAGAGGATAGGAGATCTGATGAGAGGATAGGCGATCTGGTGAGAGGAAAGTAGATCTGGTCAGAGGAGAGATCTGGCCAGAGGATAGTAGATCTGGCGAGAGGAGAGGAGATCAAGTGAGAGGATAGGAGATCTGGCGAGAAGGATGATTTGATGAGAGGAGCGGAGATCTGGTTAGAGGAAAGGAGCTCTTGTGAGAGGAGATCTAGTGAGAAAAGAACAGATCTGGTGAGAGAAGAGGATATCTGGTGAGAGAAGAGAATATCTGGTGAGAGGAGAGGATATCTAGTGGGATAAAGAAGATGTGGTCAGAGGAGAGATCTAGTGAAAGGATAGGAGATCAGGTGAGAGGGTAGTAGATCTGGTGAGAGAAGAGGAGATCAAGTGAGAAGATAGGCGATCTGGCGAGAAGAAGGATGACTTCGTGAGAGGATATCTGGTGAGAGGAGAGGATATCTGGTGAGAGCAGAGGATATCTGGTGAAAGCAGAGGAGATCTGGCGATAGGAGAGAGATCTGTTGAGAGAAGACGATATTTGAAAAGATGAAAGGAGATCTGGTGAGAGGAAGGAATATCTGGTCAGAGGAGAGGTGATCTGGTCAGAGGACAGGAGATCTGGTGATAAGATAGGAGAGTTACTGGTGAAAGGAGAGGAGATCTGATGAGAAGATAGAAGATCTGGCGAGAGGAGAGAAGATCTGGTGAGAGGAGATCTGGTGAGAGGATAAGTGATTTGGTGAGAAGATAGGGTTAGGTCTGGTGAGAGGTTAAGAAATCTGGTGAGAGGATAGGAGATTTGGCGAGAAGATAGGGAGGATAAGAAATTTGGTGAGAGGATAGGAGATCTGGTGAGTGGATAGTAGATTTCGTGAGAGCGGAGGAGATCTGTTGAGAGGATAGGAGATCTGGTGAGAGGAGAGGATGTCCTATTATTCCATTCCAACTTACTTATTACACTTGTAATGTAATTTATGTTAATAAAGTTGATAGTCAATTTCATTGAATTTGCAATTGACTTTTCATTATAAATTATTTGGGCTCAAAATGACCCCCTTGGTGCTTCTAGGAAGTTCGATTTCTCGGTACTTCTAGTGTTAAAATGGAAGCAGGATTGATGAAAAAAGTGTTTCCCTAAATGGAAGTGGGATTGATGAAAACATTCTTATGTTGAAAAAGAAGCTGGATTGATCGAAATAATTTTTCCCGTAAATAGAAGCTGGATACCAAGCTAGATGCATGGATGAAACTAAGTTTCCATTCAATAGAAGCTGGATTGGTGAAAATAATCTTTTCAGTAATTAGAAACTGGATTCCTGAGAATATATAGCACGCTTTAGCGAAACTATAAGAAAGCGGCCTCTGTTGATTAGCCGTAATATAAGTTTATACAGATACACTTGTAGACGAAATCTCAGTAGACGAAGTAGTAGTACCAGCTAAGCCAAATGTTTTTCAGTTGGGTAATTTTGAGTGATGGTAATTTTTCTTTGATTTTTACTTTATGACCTTGAAGTGACCTTAGATTATGTCAGCCTTTTAGTACTATTTCTTTTCGAATGTGGCTCTTATCGCCCCGGACAAGCAGGTAAAAGAATAACTTAAATAGAGCAATATTTGACTGAGTTATGGCCATTTCCTATGATTTTTCTCTCAAATTGACCATTTTGACCTTAAAATAACCTTGGATTGTGTTACATTTAGTTGTCATGCTTCTTATCACAGGCAGTCCTGGTCAAGGCGAGAAACACGAGAAAACATTAGCCGATTTTAAAAATTATTGGCCGAGATCTGGCCATTTCATTTTTGTATGACTTTTGCTAGATTTCGATCTTTCTGACTTTGAAATTACCTTGAATGATCCTGATTTGAGTGTCTTTATTTTTCACAGATATAGCTTTTGTTGAGGCAAACACAACAAAAAAGTTAATCCAAATCGGACTCTTCGTTACTTTGTTGTCATAAAAGGGTAAATTGACAATGAACCCAGGTTCCAAGGCCCGGACATGGGCACCTTCGGTCCTTGAAATTTAAGAAATCTATGTTCGGAGGCTCTGAGCGACCTCAGGATAAAATTTTAAAATTCTTAAAAATTATTTATGGACAACATATGAATAGAATAATAGGAAAAACTTGAGTATGGGTGTCTTCTGCGATGTATCATTTTTCTTTACACCCCTACCGGACAGTTCACTTACCTTCTCTGAACAAATCACTCAGCTTACACGCACCTCCTACTTTCAACTCCGGCGTCTCAGGGCCATTCGCATATCTGTCTCCTCAACCACCTTGACTTCAATAGTCCATGCATTTGTCTGTTCCAGAATTGACTTTTGCATTTCTGTTCTTATAGGCCTTTCCAAGGTCCGACTGTCCCCTATCCAGTCAGTCTAAATGCTGCTGCCAGATTGATTGCTCGCTTTCCTAAATTCCCCATATCTCCTCGTTTACGATCAATCAATTGCACTGGCTTCCTCTCACAGCCCGAATTCAGTTCAAAGGGATTGACCCAATATTTAAAAATAAAATTTTATTTTAAATAAAATCAAAACTATAAAATTGAATTAGATATACATGTAGTTAAGAAAACTGTTGTTAAAATGTACAGATTCTTACAGATAATAAACTTAATTACTGCAACTGCGATTTCTGCTCGGCAGTCAAGAAATAAATATACAAAAATTATATATACTATACAGAGCTGAAAATATGTAGGCTACATAACTTTGAGGGACCGATTTTTTCGGGGGCCGGATCTTTTCATTTTGGGCGGGGGATGACAAAAGGGCACAGTCAAAACTTTGGGGAACAGTCCCTTTTGTCCTCGTGATTTACGCCACTGATACTACAATAATTCTTCAATATTATTGTTTGCATTTTCAGTCAGCATCAGATTTACGGACGATCAGTTCTAATACAGACAGCGTAAATCACTGGGGCAGAGGGCACTGTCCCCAAAGTTTTGAATGGGCCCTTGTGCCACCCCCAAAAAATCCGGCCCCGAAAAATCTGTACCCCAAAGTTATGTAGCCTACATGTTTTAGGCTCTGTGTGGTATATAATCTATGTATCTTTATTTTTTGACTGCCCAGCAGACATCGCAGTTGCATTATTGGTCTCAATTCATAGAGTCACGGACGGAAAATTTGGAATCCAAGTAAAATAGATAATAGCCATGGACTCTACACCCACCCATTTATGAAGTCTCATAGGGCCATAGTAACTGTAAAAATCTTCCGAACTTCTGATACAGGCGACTCGTCAGACTTCATACTGATGTATTGGTCGATCATTTTGCTTTTAAAGGAAAAATATTTATTTATGATTTAGAACGACAGAGGATTATAGAGCACCGGATGGGTATATTAGAAAACCATGGAGGTATGTTGGACTTAGTAGTTGACCGATTGCGGCGTATCGAAGCTCAAGAAAGCAGGATGGAGGAAGACAGGCTGTTGCAGGATTCGAAACGGACCATGACTATGCTGGAAACATGATCGCCGTCTGTTCGATGGCCACGGATAAACCACTTGGCCAGCCTGAATTGTCCTTTCCAGAAGTGATGTACCCTAGATGTGAACCCGAACCACCTTTACGTAGAAGTTTGAGACTAAGCCAGAAGCCTGGAGTCCACTATGGAGATGAGACTGCTATAAAATACCGCTTCCCTTCGAGTTCGAATCCTACTCTCGTAGAAGATAGAGAAAACCGCCTCCTCTTGTATGTATGTATGTAGGCCTATGTATGTATATGGCCATTTATATAGCGCCTTACAAGAAACTCACGAAAGCGCTTGCAACAGCAAGGACTTCTTTCGGTCCTAACGCCACTCAGTGGTGTGCTGGGGACAACCGGAAGTGAATACCTTTCAGTTGTATATAATCATAGTCAGTGTATCTATAGGCCTATAGATGAGTCAGTGTACGCAGCGTACACAATGGGTCAGTGAGACAGTGACATGCGGTCTTTCTTTAACCTCCATTGGACGCATCGTTAATTTATGTGTGAATCCAATCACAACTTAGGTAAATCTTTGGACGTAATGCCTTAATTTTTCTGCGCCCAACTTTAAATCTTTGGAGTCCCGGTCGCACGGACGCACACTATCGGAATCATTTATACAGACACAGACTGCAGAGTACAGACACGCGTCAAATAATTGAATTTTAATGGTTAAACGTTCAGCAATAATAGTCCCAGGTTAAACGAAAATCTGTGCGGTGTTGAAATTGAATTAGGCCTACTTAACAAGGTGCATTGAAATCAATTATTACTTTACATTTGTCAAATAAGCGAAAGTTTTGAATTCAAATGAAAATAATCATTGTAATTGAGAAATTGGCTAAAAAGTGAGAAACATAAAACTGTTAAAACGCATTTTTTGTGAGAATGGCGCCCTTAGGTTTTGGCGCCCAGGAAACTGCCTGCTTTGCCTGTGTCAAAGGCCGGAATCGACACGTCAACGACAAACATCAGGACACTTGATGCTCCGGTCTCAAGTCAACCGGGTCAGTGGTCCTATAGGGCTGGGCTATAGTCATGGAGATGACTAGCCCAGAGCTTAGAAACTCTGTTCAGTTAAATTTCAAACAGTCTTTAGAGGTACTTATTGAGAACAGTAAGATAACCAAGAATAGGCCTAAGGGTCTTGATATATACACGCACGCATGTATGAGTGTATGCATACAAACACATACAGAGAAACACACATACAAAAACATCAAAGAAAATGAAAAAATATTGTGCAATCGTGCTCATACTTGTACATACTTGAAAGCTCTGATACAAGGAATGCCTTCACTGCATCGTTTTCTTTTCCACTTTGAATGACAGCCAAGTGAGCTCCACTGCGTAACTGCTGACACTTCTTACCAGCCGAGGACCAATCGAGACTTTCATATACAGCCATGTAACACTTTTCAGCTGAAGGCAAATAAGTGAAACCAGGAGGGCACGAATCTGAAACTGAACAATTACTTACTTAATAAATTAAACAAGTGTATACCCAGTAAGAAACTTAAGAAATATTTAAAACATTGCCAGTTAGATTGTCTAATTATACTTTATATGATGTACTTCATTTCAGATATCTGCCATTGCAGGTTACAATTACCGAAGCTCGGGACGCAGGAATTTGAGGACGAGGAAACTTCAAGTGCCAAAAAATTATTTTAAAGTGTACAGGACTTACACTTTTCAATGGCAGTTCCCTTAAGTGAAACTGATTTTAATTACTAAATAGAATGGATGTTCGTTTTCATGTTTGAAAAACTGCAACAAAGATACATTGGAAATTGTGAACAAGGGAATAAGAAATTGCAAAGCTATTTCAAAAACGTTGCCTAGAGCAGTATGTATGTATGTGTGTATGTATGTATGTGTGTATGTATGTATGTATGTATGTATGTATGTATTTATGTATGTATGTATGTATGTATGTATGTATGTATGTATGAATGTATGTATGTATGTATGTATGTATGTATGTATGTATGTATGTATGTATGTATGTATGTATGTATGTATGTATGTATGTATGTATGTATGTATGTATGTATGTATGTATGTATGTATGTAATATGCCAAACTAATCTTTGTCGGCGGAAACGGCCTATGTTGTCATAAGCTGCCGTTAAACTGTGGACACACACACTGCAATACTTGGCTTAATCTTGAAATTACCTTTAGCCGTTATTGTCACGTTGGTTGCGGAACGTAGCTTAACCCTCATGCGACCAACTGGGGTCCTTGGGTACCCAGCATGGCATCGGCTTGTGCTACTTTTTTACTATCCAATATTTTTTCATGTTATTTTATGACTTTGTCACTTGGACATCGCTCAATGTTTTGGTGTATTGCAATCCAGTTTTGCTCTTAAGGTTATATTTTAAAAACAAATATCCAGTGGGGTACCGTTGGACCCCAGCTTCAGTAGTAGTCCAAGCAATCTAGCTCAAATATACTTTGAACCTGGGGAAAATTGCTTCAGAAGCTTTCTAAACGGTTTCCCGCTCATTTTTCATAACTGAATAACCGATCCAAAAGTCCACAAAATCCGACTACGGGATCACCCCCAAAATGCATTTTAACCAAGATGGCGACCAATATGGCCGCCAACACAGGAAACAAGTATATATCAAGTCAAAGGGATGCTAGAATAATAAATGAAGTATCGAATTCAATATTTTCAAGGTCAAGGAATCGATTTCTCATACTGGCAATAGTGTCGGAATGTTACTATCCAAGATGGCGTCCAATATGGCTGCCAAAAAAGAAATATTTATATACCAGGTCAGAGGTAAGCTGTAATAACAAATGAAGTGTCGAATTTAATACTATCAAGGTCAAGGAATCGATTTCTCATAGTGGCAATAGTGTGGGTATGTTACTATTCAAGATGTCGTACAATATGGCCGCCAAAAACAGTAAAATATGCATGTATCGGGTCAGAGCTAAGATACAATAACAAATGAATTGCTTCTGAAGCAATTGCCCAGGTCTAACCCTAAATTGCCTGGACTATTGTGCTTTTGCATGACTTGCGGCTTTCCGTTACTAATATATATATATATATATATATATATATATTTATATATATATATATTCGTTTAATAGATATACAATTATATATGTATATATATGTCAGTGAAAGCCTCATTACTCATACAATCCAAGCAGCAATCGAATCATATGAACAATAGGGTGGAGTAAAAAAAACGAAAATTGGAAATTCAAAAAGTAATAGCAACCAACAGTTGCCTAATGGCATGGGGTCAAAAACTGTTCAGAATTTTTTTAAAATATTAATGTTTTCCGCCCCACCAGAGGGCCAAAGTTACGAAGAATAGGGTTTTTTCGAGAAAATTGCAGGTTTTCTGGTAAAATATTCTAATTGAAAACTTATTAACTGTGATTCAATATACTGTTGGAAAGGGCTATTCAAACTGAATAAAATGATATGTTAATTTTCAGAATATGCCCATAATTATTTGTAGAAGTTATTGACTTTTTACCATTTCCTCTGGTTCGCGACAAGTCGCTAAACTGAAAATGGTTAAACACCTCTAACTATTTTATCCTTCGAGATATTCCAACCAATAGTATGTCATTCTCTTCAGCTCTGGACCTCCTTTCTAACGGTATATTGTGATGCGGGGGATTGTGTAATAGTACACATTTATTTAATTTTTTAATTGCGCTTCTGTTTGGTGTACACTGCGAGACTCAGCAAGAGGCGCTATGTAAATGTATAGAAACAATAATTATAATAAATAGGTAAACGATGAACTGTTGCCACTTCAACTTGTAGCAAGATAAAAGTGACACTTCAGCAAGAGCAGAAAGCACTGAACATGCCATGACTATTGGGGTACCAAGGGACCCCAGTTGGTCATATTAAGCAGTGAAACATGTTGGTCGCATGAGGGTTAAGTAATCTTCAGATTAGGGCATTTTATATTGCTAGAAGCAGTCTACAAACCATTCTTTGAAGGTGGCCTCTGACACGACGATTCGAGTTTTGCCTGAAGATCTTTGGCGAGGACAATCAAAATTTCATTAGCCAACTTCACAGCCGTTAATGACTTCTGAGTTTCATTACAGCACAGGTCTGCCTCTTGTGATGCTGCAAAGAACATTTAAAAAAGAACAAAGGTGCGCGTAAAGTTGTCATTTTGTCAGTTTGTGCACGTTAGTTTACTACTCGGTTGACAGAACTCTGTTCACAGATCGATGGTATGTCTCTGCACCAGGTTTTATACTTTCTGATGCAACCAGATGCCCATAAGTGCATTCATAGCTGCTTGCTCGCATGCAGAAGCCAGCGATCGATACTGAGTACTTGATAACCGTTCTCAACTGCGCTGCCAGAGTCGTCGCAAAGCTGCCTAAATTCTCGCATATTTCGATCTATAGGCTATGCGAGACACGTTGCACTGGCTCCCGGTTGAGGACACGCTAACTTTCAAGATCATCCTCATGGGACGAACATCAATGATCGGTGCACCCCCAGAGTACATCACGGAGCTCAGTGTTCCCGTTTCCAGCCAACCAGGTCGTCGATCCTTACGCTCTGCAGCTCGTGGGACTTGATGGTCCCACGCACCCGTACATCGATGCGGGCGCACCGTGCCTTTTCATGTATTGGACCTTCACGCAGGAACAGCCTTCCATTATTAGTAACATTGCACCGCATGCAGCTCATGAAACATTTTCGAAACTTCCTAAGTCGCATCTGTTTAGATCTGTTGGGTAGTCACGTTTAGCGCCTTCGTGAGTTTCTTGTAAGGCGCTATATAAATGGCCATATACATATGCATACACAACGTTTGATTGGCCATGAACATTTGCCTAAACCTATTGCCGTGATGCAAATGCAGAGAAGCATGTGGCAAGCACATGATTGACGGGTTGGGGTTGTAGTGGTGTCTCTAAATTGCGGCGCCCCAAGCACATGCTTGCTCCGCCAATGCCTAAAGCAGGCTATGAATGTAGATTTGAGGTAGATAGTTTGCGATTTTCTTCTGAATGGCATACTTTACGATAGGCAATAAATAACTATTGAAGAAGTGTATGTGTGAATGTAATATTATAGACGACTGCATAAATATACGCTGTTTTTGGTCATGTTGGTATAGGACCTGCGTATACGCATAGGTCCTATATGTAGTATAAAATGGTTTGGAGTTTATTTTTATCTTTATATTTATGTATCTATAGTCATAGATACATAAATATAAAATGGATTGTTAGTTAGATTACTCGAAGTTTCGAGCGTCGGGGTTTTCTTTTATGATGTGCCAGTTAAACGGCGTCGTGTTGGTCGGTTAAGGTCAGCAGTAGAGTTAGTGTTGTCAATAGAAAATATGTTGATGTATAATTATAGTATGGGGGTAATTGGCCGGGGGTTCTGACTCGGGGTTAATTTTCTTGAAGGTTATTGACCGGGTGAAAATTTTCCTAGCGGGTTATTCGCCAGAGGGTTATTACCCTAGAACCAGGGTATACATACTGTAGAGGGATTTTATTGACATTTTTTTTATAAAGACTTTTACAAATGCGGTGTCGTCTGTTAAACCTAGTTTTATGTGTATTTCATATCACGGTCACAAGTAGTGTATAATAAGACAGTGACAGATCACCAGAAACAATAATAGAGTCACAGCTTACTACAAACAATAAGAGAGTTACAGCTCACCCAAGACAATAAGAGAGTTACAGCACACCGGAAACAATAAAAGTCCAAGTCTTACTGTGGTTGTTTCGGATCTTCTCTGAAGGCATACGGCCATCAGCCGGTACGTCTAACAGAGTTTGGGACACCTCCCCTCCACGCGCTACCATAGAGGGTGGGAATGAGGTGCTGGATGCGAAATGTGGAACCCTAAATGATGAGATGTTCTCGGGTTCAAACCCATACTGAGTAAGCCGACGTTCTCTGATTCGGTTACTTCTGCGGGACACGAAATGAGAGGTACTGGCTTCCTGTCGGAAGTCTTCTTCCTGTGATTCGAACCTAGATGGTTCGAATCGGTTGACGGGACTTACATTATATGGTCGTGACGAAAGGTGTTTAAGTGGCGGGTCGATGCTCGTTTGAATCATAACCTCTCCCTGTTGAAAGAGATCTGGGTTCGGGGTGGTTGGATCAACTCTACCTCTCTCGATTACAACTTCTTCTATGTCTGATATTTGTTCACCTAACTCTTGTTGACTATGTGACAAATCGGATTGGTGGCTAGTGATTTCAGACATGTTAATCTGGCGAGGTGTAACATAAGCGTCCTTGTAACACGTCGTGACGGTGCCGGAGGACAGCGATAAATTGAACAGTGAGCTGATGTACGCGACGAGCAGGTCGATGCTGGTCTTAAGCAGCCACGTAGGCATCGGGTCTTTCTTCGAGTACTTGTCGGCAGCGTCCTTAACCAACCGGCAGACAACGTCGGTCGTAACAGGTACGAAACCGGAAAACCGATCCGACGTCGAGATGTCACGAATCACCGGTGGAGGCGCGCCGTCAGTAGCCGACCTGATATCGGAGACTCTTTGGTCGAAGTAGTCGGCCACACGGTGCTCGACCTGCTCGATCTATCGGCGGCGTTCGACACCGTCGACCATGATGTGCTGGTTGAACGCTTGGAGAGGACCTACGGAATCCGTTCGGTGGCACTAGACTGGCTCCGTTCCTACCTGAGCAGTCGCAGACAGACAGTGCTCTACGATGGAGTCTTGTCATCTGTTCGCTCTCTCGTCTGCGGTGTCCCTCAAGGCTCTGTGCTCGGACCGCTGCTGTTCCTGCTCTACACGGCCGACGTCGGTGAGCTTGCCGCCAGTCTCGGCTTGTCATCTCATTTCTACGCCGATGACTTGCGGCTCTACACGTGGGGCCGACCGTCAACTGATGAACAGCAGCGGCGAAGGATGGAGTTGGGCGTCGAACGGATCGCGGAGTGGATGCGATCTAACAGGCTCCGTCTCAACCCCGAGAAGACGGATTTCTTATGGTGTGCGACCAGTAGACGGTGCCCTCATCTTGACACTGGCGAACTGAGTGTCTGCGGGTCTGCGATCCGACCTGTGACTGTCGTCCGCGATCTCGGCGTCACGCTGGAATCAGACCAGTCCATGAGAAGTCACGTGACGCGAGTCGTTGGCTGCTGCTTTCGTCAGCTCCGCCTCCTGAGAGGTTGCATCAGGTCCTTACCTTTTGAGGCTGCGAGAGCGGCCGATACCGCCTTCGTCACCTCTCAGGTTGACCGCTGCAACAGCCTACTGGTCGGTGCGCCCAAGTGCCTCTTGGATTGCCTGCAGTTTGTTCTCAACGCTGCTGCGAAGCTGCTATGCAACCGGAGGAAATATGATCATGTCACGCCGTTCCTCCGTGATGTTCTGCACTGGCTGCCAGTCTCTCTGCGTATTGAGTTCAAAATCTGTTTGTTGGTCTACAGATAACTTCATGGGGCCGCGCCTGAGTATTTGCGCGACTACTGCATCGGTACGCATTCTTCCGCCTCCGGGTTGCGACTCCGATCGCTCGAGAAAAGCGATCTTCGCGTAAAACGGATGAAAACCCGTTTTGGCGATCGCGCTTTCTCGGCGGCCGGCCCCAGATGCTGGAACGGTCTTCCTCCTGCCCTGCGAGCGGCTAACACAATTGACTCCTTCAAATCTGGACTCATGGACTTATTTGTTCTGTAAGGACTACCCTGCTGTTAGTTGACTGTGAGGCGCCCTTGTAACGGCATGGCTGTGTTACGGCGCCATATAAATTGTCACTGTTATTATTATTATTATTATTATTATTATTATTTTTTTTTTTTTTTTTTTTTTTTATTTTTGCCCGAGGTAGTTCTATTCCCTCAGGCTCTGAAAGCTATGTCCGAAGATTATAATATTATTATTATTATTATTATTATAATTATTATTTCTGTTGCTTCAGGTTCGATTCCTTGCCCGATGCGACGCCTCGGCCTTCCTCCTGAGTTCCAAATCTGCCTTCACTCGAGATCTGCGACTTGCGAACTAATTTTATCTTCTTCTTCTATCTGCTTATAAGAAACTCACTTTCACGTAGCACACATCGGACTCTGGGTCTGTCGTTCGGCCAATCACAAGTTACAGGCGGGGTAAAATATATATATAACGACATGAAAGCGTATACATGATTGACATCAGCGGCGGCTGGTGCTACTTCCGTCGTCGCATCAGTGGCCGTATTCATATTATAGTCTTATTTATTATTACATTAGCATTACTATTGCTCTTTACTTTACTTTACTCTCTTGTAAGCAGGCTACTGTCTTACATTACATTCATGCCTCTGAAGATCATTGTATGACAATCGTTTGCACTCTACTGGATGAGGTATAACGTTTAAGACAGTGCAAGGCCCATCATCCGCTACGCTTTGGAAATTCCATTTGCATAGCCTATAGGCGGATAGGCAAAGACAATCTCATAGAAAGGCCATTGCAAACAGGGCAAGACACCCTCCACCCCAACCACCTCTGCACTTTGGAAACAACGAGGCTGCTACTGCTTCTGCTGGGGAGCCAATACACAGCCAATGGGAAAACGAATCCGTACTAGCTGCTCAGTAAAGTGGAGTGAATGTATATAGTAAATAATTATTTCAGCTAACGTTTTGAAATAGTGATGAAAAGTTGTCAGTATGTTAGAGTAAGTAGGGTCCAAAATATTTTTGATTTTGCTTTCGTCTTCTGCCCTCTGCCGGTGTCGCATGACAGAGTCTCCCCTAAAAGTCTCCCCCGGAGACTCTATTTCGAAATAGATTCTCCCCCGGCGGATCTGTTTCAGAATAAATTCGCTCCCCGGAGACTTTGTTTCAGAATATAGTCTCCGGGGGGTGAATATTTCATCCCCCGTCGAAATAAAGTCTCCCCGGGGAGACTTTATTTCAACACAAGATAGCCTACACTAACATCATATTTATTGCTTTGTTTTGCTAACTGATGCAATATATTCGTTTGTAATGACAGTTAACATCATATGGACCAGCGCAGAGAACGCCTTTTAGTAGAAATCTTGAAGAAGTGCTATATTAGTGTTTAGTTACATTACATTTATTATAGCTCACCAATCAACTTTATTTTAGCTTCCTTGGTTTAACAAAAGCTTGAGTGTTTGGAATAAGATTCCTCTCTTCATCCAACAGGCGGCTAATCTTTAATGGTTTAAAAATGTTATGCATTCACTTGGTATATGATGTCATTAAGACTCAATATTAATTAGCCTTATTAATTACGGCTAATCTGCTGGTTAAGTTGTCCTTTTCCCTTCTGTTTGTCTCTTGGTTCGCTTAATGGTTTCATATTAGTTGCATATTTTAACCGTTCTGTTATATTGTTAAGTTAATTTTAGCAAAGTTGACCCTGTAAGCAGGATTTTCATCCTTTTTGGGCCTTCCTTGCCACCTCACTCACCTGCTTGATAAATGGAAGTTATATAATCGGTAACGTAATTAAGCAAAGCTTCACACTCAGACTTATCCATTAACATAATTTTGAAATGTTTCACTAAGAAGTACTTATTAATGCAACTTATACCCAATAGATATACTAACTAATATTGAATCCTTTAAGATCATCAAAGCCTATGCAGAAATAAACTTGAGCTACGAATAATTAATTTATGGTTGTCTACCTTTTATAGTCAACCAATCAACTTTGTTCTAGCTTTTATTACCCCCGTATGCAAAATTCCATTCTAAGCCGAATAATTCAGTGGATCAACAAATGCCTAGTAGGCTTAGTCTCAAGACTAGACTGTACTGGCTTCATGGACTACAATGCTTTATTTTTTGCTTCTTGGCCTATCGATACTAAATAGTTTTGGTTTAGCTGCGATTATTTAATGGGTAGTCCTATTGCCAATAATTCCGTGAATGCCTAATCTTTATCCAATATCCACGAATGACAGAAAAGCAAGGACAGGCTCATATCCGAAAGCCAGTACTTCATTTACAATCACTGGTTATGACTTTCCTGTTCTAGGTAATAATCTGACACCAGCAAACAATAATAAGCAAACATTAGGCTAACCAGATGAATCACAGAAAATCAAGCGCAAAGTCTTATCAGTTGACTGATACCATGCAGTTGAAGGGTAGGCCTAATCCGCATCAATAATCGCATAGAAGCCAATGCTAGCGCGTCTTAGGAAGCCAGTACAGTCATAATTACTCGCATGCTTTGTTTCAGACTACTTGTATATAGCTAATAAGCTGGCCCGATACATCTGACGCTAATCATATTGAACGACTAATATCCAACACAATTTCAGTGGTAGGTTTAACCTAGAAGAATCACTATGAAGCTAATTAGCTCTACTTGGCAATTGGCATAATGAATAAGTATCAATTAGTGACTGGTAATGCTCAGAATCTTTTCAGCAAACAGTTCCAACTAGCACCAGCTAAAGTCTACTTGTTGTGTGAGCTATTTTCTTAGTTTTAGTCTATAACAGTGTGTTATATCTCCACTGCGTTTTAATGACATAAGCGCGTCTGACATCCTATTTACATGATGCATTTAGTACTATAAAACATTTATTTCACAATTTTCGCATTTAATTCCATAGTTGTATCATATCCAATTCAACTAATAAACTTGAAAGTAATTTATTTCAGAAATGCACATATTAAATCCTATTTTAAATAATATAGAAAAGCAAATGAAAACAGAGGGGGCGATTTTAGTAAGGGGGAGACTTTGTATCGTAGATAGGGGAGATTATATTTCAATAGGGGAGACTTTGTTCCGATACAAAGTCTCCGGGGGCGACTCTGTTTCGGGGGGAGACTTTATATCGTGACACCGGCGAGTAAATTTGACAATATAAATTCTATGGGAAACGTCCATGTATTGCATTACATTTACTTGAACTAAATATTGTTAGTGAGGTGGCTTAGTGAAATTATCGTTACCTGCCGGATGAAAGCACAAAATTTGGCATGAAGATCCGTTAGGGTCTACTAATTAATGTCAAAGTAGGAGCCCTATGAAATTAATAAGCATTCTTGTGTAAAACACCAAAAATCAAGGTCAAACTCAAGGGAAAAGGCCACAACGCAGCTAAATATTATTCTATTTTGGTGATTCTTTTACCTATTTGATCGGAACAATAAGGGCTGCATCAGAGAAGACATAGAACTAGAAGGCTAACATAATCCAAGGTCATTTCAAGGTCAAAAGGTCAAGATCAAGAGAAAATTGGTAATAGCTAGGCCAAATTTTCTTGATCTAGATGATTCTGAGTTATGTCGAGCGGTGATAACGTCATGAAATACACGTTCAAATCAGAATCAAATGAACTGCTGCAATTTTAAATATTTCCAGGAACTGTGCTTTAATTCATTTACTCTTTCAGATCACGCGGGCATTAGTCCTTGCCGCCCCATCTCCATTCTCAGCCTCTCCATGCCATTCGCATGTCCTATGGTCGGGAACCCTTGACTGTCCGATGCCCGGCGACGCAATTCGTAGCTCTTAGCTCTCTTCCCGTCATCGACGCTTGACGTCCTAAACGCTGACCAGCTCTACGACCTCCATTCCTCCACCATGAACCAGCCCATCGACACCATGCTACCGCTTCGGGGAGTGAGGACTCTCAGGTCGTCTTACCTCGATCATCTGGACTAGGGATCCTGCAAACCGACTGGCTTGGATCACTCAACTTCGTGCTCTCCACCGTCGGAAGGAGGCGGCCTCCTAGAAACAACTTGGTCCCACGAATTGAGACAAACCAAAACTTAGATTCTTGTGAACTGAACTCGTGGTCAGATTTGATGACAAGAGGGTTTCAAGGGCTCATCACTCGCCTGAAACCTCCTATTCACGGCCAACATTCCTGCCATATTTCTAAAAGCAATCGTCAACGGGTAACCTCTGTGCAGAGGACATGCGTACATGACCCCCTCTGTTCAGCTTGCTCTTCGGAGGTGCACTGAGTCTGTCTGTCTGCCTGTGTGTGAGTCTCTCTCTGTCTGTCTCTCTCTCGACCTTCACCTCTGGATACAGCTTATCTGGTTTGGCACTCACCGGCAGCTTCTTGACCTTGACCTTGCTGAGAGATTCCTGTCCGTTGCTTTTCACTCCAGTGATCGAGATATTGGTGTAGTCCTCGACACCATGCTTACCTTTTTTAAACGCATCGCTAATCATACGCGATCTTCATACTTGCATCTGTGACGGCTCAGAGCAAGACAACGCAGTCTCCTCTGTTTTTAACCTCTGTTGTTCATGCTTTCAATTCATTTCAAGTTGATTACTGTAACTCCTTCTTTTTGGCCTCCCAAAAGTCCGTCTCTCCTCTCTTCAGTCGGTTCTAAATGCTGCGGCCAGATAAATAGCCCTACTTCCAAGCTTTTACCTTCATTGACCCTGCCCTATGGAATCAGCTCCCTTCATTGACACGTTCCTCCTTATGAACTGGTGGTCCAAGTGCCTCCTTTCTTTGCCTTGAGACCACTTTCTTTGTCTGGGCCATTCACACCATGGAGCGCCTCGATTGATGAGCACTGCGAGAGGCTCTATATAAATATATAGATTAGGGTGGTCCAGAAACATAAAAGTCAAGCTAGGAGCCAAGATACCCCCTACATTTTTTACACTTGTTATTTGTATTATCCTGGCAAAATTTCAGCTTCCTACTCCAACTGGAAGACGGTGCTCAATGACATAAACTTACACCAGGGGTGGGCAAACTACGGCCCGCGGGCCGCATGCGGCCCACCAGAGTATATTATGCGGCCCGTGGGCAGTACATATTGCGATCCTGCGTCGAAGTTAATTTTGTTCGATTACAATTTTCGCTATATTTTAAAATTTTATTCCGAGTATTTGATTCCAATCTAGGGATATTAAATATGTTTTTATGGCTCCAAAATCGATTAGTCATTAATCGTTCACACCCCTATTGAGTATGGAGTATTGATTGTTCGAAACTGCGTTAACATCCCTATTCGAAACTGCTCTTGCGCTTTTCAGCTCAACCGGAAGTGGTTTTTATTTACATCTTGAAAGGTGAAGTTTAGTTTTCGTAATTTGAAAGCGAATAAACGTTGAGTTAACCATGAGTGCTGCCAAGAAAAGAAAGGTTGAGGATGAATGTCGGGCTTTTAATGACGAATGGACTGCTAGGTACTGTTTCGCGAACGTTGGGAGCAAAGCAGTCTGTTTGCTGTGCCGTGAGTGTTATCAAGATTATCAAGAATTGTGAACAGTTACATACTTCTCATTAATTCAATTTTACTTGTGGTCAGATTGTATGTAAATTAAGCTCATTCATTTTCATAATTATTATGATAGGACAGATAGGTAACAATAAACTTTTGTGGAAATAATTATGAATAGTAAAATTTTACTACCAAATTAGAAACTGTTTCAGTTCGTATTTTAAAACGTTATGACGGTTATGTGCATGTGTAAAACAGTGTGACAACTACATGGTTATTATAATTAATTCATAGTTTCATACGTTGTAAATTGTAATTGAAGTAGAGTAGTAGACAAATAGATATGCGGCCCCCGACAACAATAAAGTTTTCAATGTGGCCCTCCGTAGAAAATGTTTGCCCACCCCTGACTTACACCATTGTAATCGTCATGTAAAAGCAAAATGTGTTACAAATTGTGATCATCTTGGTAACTTTCTTATGGAATTATGCAGTTATGTTCTCTTACTAACTTTTATATTTAGGACTCATTGGACAGTTTTTATTACAGATTTTGCTGTCTACTTCCTGTTCATTACCAGACATTGTAGTGAAATTTATTTTCGTTGATATAATATATCAACGAAAATAAATTTCAGTACAATGCACAATTATGCACAAACGCGTCAAACGGTACTGTTTATGAAACACATAATTCCAGAATTCATATAATTGATATATACATACAAACAATATATGTATATATGTACAGATATTATATATATATACATAAATACATACATAAATACATAAATACATAAATACATACATACATACATACATACATACATACATAGTTACATACATACATACATACATACATACGTACATACGTACATACGTACATACGTACATACGTACATACGTACATACGTACATACGTACATACGTACATACGTACATACGTACATACGTACATACATACATACAAAGCTAAAAATGAACATGCTGATTCCGTATAATAGGCGAATCTATACCAGATTGTCCCTTGGTGGTTAACAGGGTTGGTAAACTGCTTTCCGAGATTTTTGAAAGCACTTAACCGCTTATCAGTGCTGGTTTCTGAAGGTGACAAAGATAACCTGCTAGGAATTCTAAAGTTGGCCTCTGGAAGAGGACTTAATGAAGCCAAGTCTATTTATGATCTGCTGGAAGCATGGAAGTTGACTGAAAAAGTTCAAGTCATGAGCTTTGACACTACTTCTGTGAACACTGGTCGCTTGAATGGAGCATGTGTTCTTCTGAAAAATATAATTGGTCGAGAGCTCCTGCGATTGGCTTGATGTCACCCTTTCATGGAACTGATCTTACCTATGGATTTCACTTTGAGCCTTTAAGTTATCTAAACATACCAGTATTCAAGAGTTTTATGGCTGCTTTGGAAATGTGACATATGACAAATTGCAAAGTCTGGAGCCAAATTCTGAAACAGAAAATTTCCGTGAATCCACCATCACCTGCCTCAACAATGAGACTGGAAGGAAATGGCAGAAGATGAAGATTGTGGAGCTCCTCAGAGGCGGTCTAAACAGGAAGCTGAAGAAGAGAATGGTAAAGACACTAGTGTGGAGTGTTGTCCTATACGGCTCTGAGACATGGACAATGAGGCAAGAAGACATAAAACGACTGGAGGCCTTTGAGATGTGGATATGGCGCAGAATGGAGAAAATCAGCTGGGTGGAGCGAAGAACGAATGAGGAAATCTTACAGCTGGTGGAAGAAAGAAGATCACTGGTAGGCACTATACGGGGGCGGCAGAAGAAATGGATAGGACACATCTTAAGGAGCGACACCCTACTAAGAGACATCATTGAGGGAAGAATGGAGGGGAAAAAGATGAGAGGTAAGACCAAGAACAATGCTACTGGACTGGATGTTGGCAGAGGAGGGATACAGCGGACTGAAAAGAGAAGCAGAGAAGAGAGAAAAATGGCGTCGTTGGACATATGAACCTGCCTGAGGGCAGAGAACGTAAAGAAGAAGAAGATTGTGCAGATTGTCCAATGAGTCCAGTGAACGGATTATGAGAGGTAGGCCTAGGGCAAACAGACTTCATGAGGTAGCAAGCTTAAGAGATTTTGCTACAAAGAGCAATTTTGTTACAAAAAGCAAAGCCACTCCAGTGCCTGCAGTAGGTGTTTCATTTCTTACCCTTCCACCAGACGTGAGAACGCAGACCAGGCGTTAGAACACAGAATATCAACATTCAACATGGAAAGAAATGGATCGGAGCATTGCGTGTCAGTCGAACACGGTGTCAAGCTCTTTGAAGAATTCAGCAGCCTCCTCCACATGATGAGGAAAGTTGTTGCCTTTCTCCTGCAAGTTTTTGAGGCAAACAGAACGGCTGTTCCCACTGATACTACGAAGAATTCTTCTATGCATGTATGCATTGCTGAAGAAATGAAGTTCTGCGACACATACTTCTTGGGACATCATTTGAGAGTTGTTGATTGTTTATATGTTTCCTTGCAGCAAATAATATTGCTAACATGATATAAATACTGTCTGTGTATATTGGTAAATTAATAATCTCATCATAATTTAAGATTTCAAGACGTTATGCGTATTTTCTAACCGATCGCACTATATGGTAAAGGGGGTACAGGGGGAGGGTCCGTGAGCACCGTCTTCCAATTGGAGTAGGAAGCTGAAATTTTGCCAGAGTGATACTATTAACAGGTGTAAAAAACTGAGGGGTATCTTGGACGCTAGCTTGAACTTCATTTTTTTACCATGTGACCATGAACCACCCTAATATAGATACAATGCAATTCCAGAAGCTATCGACATTCACTAATGTAAATATCCAGTCATTCAGAATGATGTACGAACATAGGTATTCTGGGGTAAATATCCTTGGACTCTATCCCAGTGCTTCCCAAACTTTTTAGTGTCACGGACTGGCAGAATTAACTTTACAGTGTCACGGACCGGCAGGAATTTTGCCACTGCAGGAGGGCCGGTGCCAAATTTATAATTTATTTCTGTTTTTCGTTTTCGATCATCTAAATTCCTCAAAATGTATTAAAATTGATTTAAATGCATGTTTACTCCATTGTCCTTTAAATTCTAGCCTAATAAGGTTTTTTTTGTTATGACTTTTAAAAATATAATAGCCATTTTTTTATTCCGAGACAATTTGACCAGTTTCTTGACTCACTTTGCTGACCGGCAACTGAGGCCTCGCGGACCGGCGCCGGACCGCGGACCACCAGTTTGGGAAGCACTGCTCTATCCTATAGCATAAATTACATTTTACAATCTGTTCTTCGGTGCATGATGCATAACTGAGCTAAGGTTTCATATATATATATAGGCCCTTTAGAATATTGTATAAGAACAGTATTCTGTTTTGACAAAACATAATGGCTTCTATGCAATTTTACCAAAAAATAAATAAAATTTGAAATATTGCATCAGTGGTAGAGGGCAGAAGATATAATTTGAAATTTAAAATATTTTGTGTGTTTCTTTATCTACTCAAGTTGCAACTTTTGCCCACTATTAGAATTCATTTATTAAAAAAAGTGTTTCACTCCACCCTACTGCTCAGCCTACAATACGCATAAAGCTTAAACCAACTCTTACACCTAGTGTGTGCCATTCATTTTAACGGGCACACAGCTCTGCCGGGGAGCCAACACAGAGTCAAAGGAAAGACGAAGTAGTTCTACCAGCTAGGTAGCCAATATGCATAAAGCTTAAACCAACACGCAATGCCAAAACGCAGCAATACTACCAAAAACTTGCATACATGCAAACCCCAGAACCTTGGCTTTTGCATTCAAACTGTTTGTGCGATGAAAAGACAAATATCAACTGCAAAACAGATCGTGCTACAACGCGGCGAACCAATACACGCAAATGCATACACAGCCAGTGCGAAAACCGACTATTCTGTAAAACTTATAACGTATTCCATTTCGTAAAACGGACAGTTGAAAGCAAATAGTGCCGGAACCAATTACAGGCCTATGTACATTTCCAACCAGCCCAAAAAGTCATGTGGATTTCAACACTTGAACTGAATTCTTTTGCGCTAGAGCGAGTAAACCCATCTCCTTTGCTAGTAGTGGTGAAAGTGCACTTGACGCAGCCTACTTGTCCCTGAGCCCTTGAAACAAAAGCAAACTTTTAGACCCTGGGTTAACGCGTTGCAATCGTCTACAAGAACGGAAGACGATATACTTTCTGCCTTTGCTCAGTAACGTGCACTACCAAAACAATCCCTTGTCTCGCCTTACATTTGTACGTGTACAACTGTACATGTTTGACTGACATGGTAGATTAGCGAAATCTTCCACAAATTTTGATTGTGACATGGAACATTAAGTTGAAATAGCTGAACTTTAATAAAGAACGTGCAAATGTATCATTGTATCATGCTTTAGAACTCTGAATTGCGTGTCGTTATGAACGTGCGCGAGAAGTTTTGATTTTCTGGTGATAGAATTGCTGTGTAAGGTATTTTAGTTGCAGGTTGCTCCAAAGTAATATGTAATACGCTTACAGTAGCATGGGTTTATTTGTGGAAATGTAATGTCGTTTGAGTGAAAAGTTGTGAATTTGAAGTTCGAAAACATTGAGCTGAACCGAGACTTTAGAAATGAAGGCTACATCGTGAGCTATTTCGAGAATACGTTTGAGGAACTTCTATGTTGGTGAAGTTTGCGCAGTGGAGGGTTGTAAGAGATTGACGCACCAAATTTGCTTAAGTTCAAAATTTTTTTCGATTTACGACGCTAAAAAATATTCAAGTTTACATAAATGATGATGATGATGATGATATATTCGTTTATTTATCAAGCAGGAAGACACACCGCTTCACAACTTACATACACAAACAAAGGCTATTATAAAGAAAAAAAAGGGAATAATGTTAGTTTTTAAGATTTGGGTCAACGTGGTGGCTTAGAAATTCGCTTGTATAGAACTCTAGGTATAAAGTTCTTAGAGTCTTTTGGAGGAAGCACAAAGTCATGTGCACGAGGCCGGAGAGCGTAGGGTCGCAGCACAGGTGGCGGAAAGAAGCGTCGTAGGACGTGCGACTCATTCCAGATGATGG
The DNA here is from genome assembly GCA_020284085.1 of Aporrectodea caliginosa. Taxonomy (NCBI): domain Eukaryota; kingdom Metazoa; phylum Annelida; class Clitellata; order Crassiclitellata; family Lumbricidae; genus Aporrectodea; species Aporrectodea caliginosa. The sequence goes on along the minus strand of JACEVL010000341.1, from coordinate 508,476 downwards.
ACTGGAGGGGGCGGTCTTCAGCTGACGAGACTCGCTCTTCGATGGTTGCGGTACCAGATGGTAGATAACCCAGGCGTGCAGCTCTTGCAAGAAACCGTTCAAGTCTGTTGCGATCAGCTGCTGACGCTAGGCCCCACCATGCTGGAGCCGCGTATAGCAACCTTGAGATGGTGGTGGCCTCGGCAACCAGATGTAACGCCTTTGGTGGAAGACCATGCGCTCGGAGGACTCGCAGGGCGTGCAGGGAGGCAGAGCTGGCCTCTATGATTTCGTCCACATGGCCGATGACGCCGAGATCGCGCCCGAGGGTGACACCGAGGATGCGCATTGAGTCAACTCGGAGCACACCATCAAGCTGGGGTGGCGGCTCAAAACATCTCCTCCTCGCAACGAGCATCTCACGGGACTTGGTAACGTTTAGTCTGAGATTGTTTATCGCAGCCCATCTTGATACGTTGTTTAACTCCTCTGTGACCGTTGTTCGCGCCCTAGAACCCACCAAGAGATAAGTATCATCCGCATACTTAAACATTTTGTTCTCTGGATTGACAGGATGTAGGTCTGATGCATTGATGTCATAGGTCGAGGGACCCAATCCGGAGCCCTGGACCACACTTGCATTGATGGACGCTGGTTTGGAGGTCCGGCCTTGAAATCTAGTGACGTGCTGACGACAAGAGAGGAATTTAACTATCCAGTTGAAGACGTGATCTTGGATGTCTAGAGTAGATAGTTTGTCAACTAAGGTAGAATGCCGGACAGTATCAAACGCTCGCGAGAAATCCAATGAGATAAGGGTGACGTAACTGTTTTCTCGTAGCATGGATGATAACTCATGGATTAAAGCTATTAGGGCTGATGTAGTTGATCCAGTGGGGCGAAAGGCGAATTGGTCTTCAAGGAGCTGCGTCATCGGAGGCATGGTGAAGGTAGGGTAAAGATGGCAATGGACGATTTCCCGCTCAACAACTCTTGATATTACCGGGGTGATCGATATTGGGCGGAAGTCAGACATCTGCTCCGGCCGCTGTACCTTGGCCACTGGATGGATGATGGCAGTACACCACTGCTGAGGGACATATGAGGCTAAGATCGTTCGATTGATGAGGTCGGAGAGCAATGACGAGTAGACTGGAGCAGCCAGGCGAAGAAACCACGCCGGAAGGCCATCTGCTCCATCGGCCGTATGGTGCAGCCGATCCAAAATGTGGAATAGTTTGTATTCAGACATAAAAGGTTGGTCTGGTGGTGCCGTTTGTCTATGAGCTGGTGGAGTATAGACTGGATCCGTGGACGTTCGCGAATAATGTTCGTTAAGATCGTCAGCTGAGAAGGGAACATCGAGATGGTCCTGCGAACGTCCCTTGGTTGTTGCATCCACCTGCTTCCAGAGCTCACGTAGACCACCTGTTAAGTCTATATTCCTGAGGTGGGCTCGCGTGGTCTTCTCGATTAGCAGGCCTACCCTGCGGGCAATGGCAGATGCCTCCTCTAGTCGACCCGTTCGCATCAGCCGATTTTTCCTTCGTAGGAGCAGCTTGGCGTCAGGTGACAAGAAGAACGGGTCAGATGAGGTCATGGTGACCGTGCGGAGAGGATAAATTCGGTCCATTGTTGTCCTTGACTCGAGATAAAAGCAGTCCCATGCTTCCTGGATGTTTTCAATGGCTGCTATATGAGATAGGTCGACGCTCGCAAGGTATCGGAGGAGGGAGGCATTCTGCTGCGGTGTTCTTTTCCGGAAGCTAATTTTGTCATGACTCTTGCCCATACTGATGATCCCACCCTCAATGGTGGCAATAATTGCTCGATGGTCGGTCTTTATTGTTGAAGTCAAGATCTTGATCGACTCATAACAGGGCTCAGAAACAAACAGACGGTCCAATGTATTCTCACCACGTGTTGGCTGAGTAATGACCGGCGTGAGACCAGTTCTTTCTGTGACATCCCCAACCCTAAGGCGATTGAAGTCCCCGCCCAAGATGATCAGAGCTGAGGGATCGGTGCTGATGATTGTCTCTACCGAGTGCTCGAGTCTTTGTAGCAGCAGCTCCTCCTCATATACAGGGGATGGAGGATGATACAGTGCTCCGACGTATGCATTTCTGGTCTGAAGACTCACCTTGACCCATAAAAGTTCAAGAGTGCGAGTGTCATTGTCGATGATGTATTCAGACGCCGGAAGAGCATTCGTGACCAGGACGGCGACACCGCCCGCACGCCGTCGCTCTCTGTCTCGGCGGATAGTTTGGAAACCGTCGATTCGAAAGAGAGCTGGCAGATGGTGCTTCTTGAAGTGCGTCTCGGTCACAATTGCAAGGCCAAGTCCGTATCCGTTGAGTTCTGCCGATAACTGGTCCATGGCATATGGTTTAGCAATGGAGCGGGCATTGATGATATATAAGCCCGGTGCCATCGTACCGCAAGAGATTGACATTAGCATAGACATATCAGTAGTTGTTTTGTACGGCGTCTGGCGCATTACACGCGGATGACCATGTGCACACGATCACGCCTCACGTCCACGCGTTCATGGCGTCTGGCGCAATCCCGTGTGCTCGCGTTCACGTCAAGCCTCTCGCGTGCTACCACGTCATCGACCGAAACCATCGTACGGCGTCTGGCGCAACCACGCCAAGCCCACCCGCTCCACGCCACGTCATCTCGAAACTATCGGAAATCCCCGTAGTATCGATAAGATCACGCGCGCCCCGCTGACTCAGCGCGTAATCGTCGTGTAAATCCCCGTAGTATCGATCGATGAGTCATCGCGTAATCGTTGGGGCAATCCCGTAGGTTTCGTGGGTCAATGTTGGTCTGTATAAGCTCGTATGAAAATAATGCCTTAACTCGGCTTAAAGAAATAAATTCCGTATATAAAATGACATCCAAGTGTATGAAAAATAATGCCTTAACTCGGCTTAAAGAAATAAATTCCGTATATAAAATGGACTACTCATCGAAGACCGTTAAAGAATTGCGAGATATCGCTAAAGAGAATGGCATGGTCGGCTATTCGAGACTGCGTAAAGCGGATCTCGTAGATTTCGTATCGTCTGAGCCTGCGCAATCTAAGTGTTTGAAAAATAATGCCTTAACTCGGCTTAAAGAATTAAATTCCGTATATAAAATGGAGTACTCAATGAAGACTGTCAAAGAATTACAAAATATCGCTAAAGAGAAAGGCATGGTTGGTTACTCGAGACTGCGTAAAGTGGAACTCGTAGAATTCATATCGTCGAGGTCTACACACAGTGTTATAACCGGGCAGGGAAATAATTTGGTAGACTCTACGGTTCCCTCCACCCCGGTTCCCGCCACCCAGAATCTGGTATCTGCTCCCTCAGCTTTAAAACTATCTTCAACACTATGGGGAAGAATCTTTAAACAGACCAAAGCTGCTGTTAACACATTTACCGATAAGACCAAAGCTGCCATTAATAAATTCGTTGATAATACCAAGGCTGCTGTTAGTACATTTACCGATAAGACCAAAGCTGCCGTTAATATATTCGCTGATAATACTATAGCTGTCGTTAATAAATTTGCTGATAAGACTAAAACAAAAATTAACTCCATATTCAACAAACCGAGTAAAAAAGGGACTATCGAGATTCGAGAGACTGCGTCGGCTATTAAAGGATTTACCAAACAACACACGATCGATGGAATTGACGGAGTCGATGCCGTGTCTTTTCTTAATGACGTAGAGTCGCGAGTAGTTAGTCTACTCTCTCAGAATCGACAAACGAAGACTAATTTAGTTCTCACTTGTACTATGGAGCGCGTGGATATTAAAACCGGAGAAGTAGATTCCGATGATATCCCATTTCGTTCGAAGACGGAAGTCGTTTTAGACTCTACCGACGTAGGCGAAATATATAACAAAGCGAAAGGTAAAATCATGGAGTCGATGGCTAGTTTTCAAATGCGTGGAAGTAATTGGAGATTCAGAGCTGTAGTAAAATTAGATATCAATACGGTAAAATACAAACCGTTGAAAGGTAATTCTTACATTAAATTACCCGTTGAGCTAGCTAATAAAAAGGCAATTATCAACCCGAAAAACGACGACGACGAATGTTTTAAATGGTGTATTACTAGAGCCATGAATCCTGTTGAGAGAGATTCTGAGAGAATCACGAGAGATTTAAAAGAACAATCGAAGAAACTTAATTGGAGCGGTATCGAATTCCCGGTTGCTGCAGATGCTAACGTAATAAGTAAGTTTGAGAATAATAATAATATTAGCGTTAATCTATTCGGTTACGACAAAGAAATATTCCCAATTTATGTGTCGAAGCAGCAAGACGTTAATGCGTCTGTCGTTGACTTATTGCTTATTTCCGACGGGGATAAGAAACATTATTGCCTGATTAAGAACTTTAACAGATTGATGGCGACACGAACGGAACAGAACCATAATTCGATGCATTATTGCAGAAGATGTTTAACCGGTTATACACGAATAGAATTGCTTACTAAGCATATCGAGTACTGTTCACAGGAAAACGCCCAACGAATAGTTCTTCCCGAACCAGGAACCATGCTAAGTTTTAAACATTATTTTAAATCCATGAGAGTTCCCTTTATCGTTTACGCCGATTTCGAATCGTTCATTAAACCTATACTCTCGTGTCAACCGAATCCAGCAGTATCATACACCAAACAATATCAGAAGCACACTCCTAGCTCGTTTTGCTATTACATAAAATGTTACGACGACGACGTTTATTCCCAATATCCTGTAACGTACACGGCTGAAAACGATGACGACGATGTCGCTCAAAAATTCATAGATTATCTAGGGGAAAATATAAAACAAATATATAACCAGTTTAAATTTCCCAAACGAATGATATTCGGTGTAACTGAGAAGAAATGTTTCGATGAGGCTACTACATGCCATATCTGCGGAGGAGAGTTGGGGACAGATCGAGTTAGAGATCACTGCCATCTTACCGGAAAATTTAGAGGGGCGGCTCATAACATTTGTAATTTAAACTATAGAGTCCCCAAGTTTTTCCCGGTCGTGTTTCATAACTTATCCGGATACGACAGTCATTTATTCATTAAGAAACTGCGAGGCGACAATGGTGAGAAAATTAACTGCATTCCGAATAACGAAGAAAAGTATATATCGTTTAGCAGAGAGGTTGTAGTCGACAAGTTTGTAAATAAAGAGGGACAAGAGATAACGGTCAAGCGTGAATTACGCTTTATCGACAGTTTTAGATTCATGCCCTCGAGTCTCGACGCGTTATCGAAGAACCTTCGTAAAGATCAGTGTAGGAATTTAGGCGAATTTTTTAAAGGCAGGAAGTTAGATCTTTTACTCAGAAAAGGAGTTTACCCATACGATTACGTTGACGGGGTTGAAAGATTAAACGAAACCGAATTGCCTCCTAAACATAAATTCTATTCGAAACTAATCGACTCGGATATCAGCGATGAAGATTACGACCACGCTAAAACGGCATGGAAAGCATTTCGTTGTAAGACATTAAGAGAATATCACGAATTGTATAACCTTTCAGATGTTCTATTGTTAGCCGACGTCTTTGAAAACTTTAGAGACGTTTGCACGAGCAACTACGGACTAGACCCGGCGTGGTATTTCACGTCTCCTGGACTAGCATGGGACGCGGCGTTGAAGATAACTAGAGTAGAGTTGGAGCTGATGAGCGATTACGACATGCTACTCATGATTAAGCGTGGAATCAGAGGAGGGGTCAGTACGAAATCGAATCGTTACGCGAGAGCAAACAACGAGTATATGGGAGAATCATTCGATAGTAGTCGGCCTTCGTCGTTCGTTACATATCTAGACGCGAATAATTTGTATGGGTGGGCGATGAGTAAACCACTACCGACTCGTGGGTTTAAGTGGATGAGCGATAAAGAGCTTAATAATTGGAGGAGTATACCGTGTATATTAGAAGTCGATTTAGAATATCCTAAAGAGTTGCACGATCTTCACAACGATTATCCTCTAGCTCCCGAGAGTCTTATACCTGACGGATCGGATGTGGTAAAACTAATTCCAAACTTAAACGATAAACAGATTTGAGACTGAATACCGACGGCACTCCTAAAGATTGGAGCAAACCCGTCGACAGAGTAGATAACGCGGCGTATCACCACGATTTGGCTTACGACAGGTATAATGACGTAACCGCGAGGAATGCAGCCGACAGAGTAATGGTAAACGAGTTGAATAATATTCCTAGTCCTACTTTACGGGAACGTATCGAGAGAGCGGTAGTTAAACCTGTATTGTCCGCTAAAGCGAGTCTCGGATTAGGTTTAAAGTCTTCAAAAAACGCTAATTTTTCGATAAAGTACAAGAAAAAGAAAAGTTAAAATGGACAGACGAACTAGCCGAAGAATTACACAAACCGGTAGTACATCGTTTTCGGAAAAGGAAGGTTTACGTCGGAGGCATCGACGACATTTGGGCAGCCGATCTGGTCGACATGCACGCATTCGCCGAAGATAACGACGACGTGAAATATCTGTTATGCGTTATCGATCTATTTTCTAGATACGGGTGGATCGCGCCATTAAAAGATAAGAGCGGCGAATCCGTGTTCGACGCTTTCAAGAAGATATTTACGAGCAGCGGACGAAACCCCGAGAAACTCTGGGTAGATAAGGGAACCGAATTTTACAATAAACACGTAAAGTCGTTAGGAGTCGAGCTGTATTCAACCGAAAATGAAGAAAAGTCGTGCGTTGTTGAACGATGGAACAGGACGATGAAAGAGAAGATGTATAAATATTTCTCGGCTAACTCGACGAGAAGATATATAGACGTTTTAGACGAAATGGTTGGTCGTTACAACCAAGCTAGACATTCGTCTATAAAAATGACGCCCGCTAAAGCGAGTACGAAAACAAACGAACGCGTCGTGTGGATGAATTTATACGGTAGCTTAAACCCCGAGCCCGTTAAAGCAAAGTTTAAGGTCGGCGATAGAGTAAGAATTACTAAGAAGAAGAAAACGTTTGAAAAGGGCTACACGCCTCGCTGGACCGAAGAAGTATTTACCGTATCGCGAGTTCAATACACGGATCCACCTACCTATAAGATTACCGATTATAACGGAGAAGAAATTCAGGGCTCATTCTACGAGCAAGAGCTGCAAAAGACTACTCAAGAAATATTTAGGATCGAAAAGATCATCAGAAGACGCGGAAAGAAATCACTCGTAAAATGGTTAGGATACCCCGAGTCGTTTAATTCATGGGTTGACAACGATGCATTGATAACCCCGCCTTAGAGCTTATATAGACCAACATTGACCCAGAAACCTACGGTATTACGCGATGACTCATCGATCGATACTACGGGGATTTACACGGCCATTACGCGCTGAGTCAGCGTCGCGCGGATTTCCGATAGTTTTTGAGATGACGTGGCGTGGAGCGGGTGGGGCTTGGCGTGCACACGATCACACGGGGTTGCGCCAGATGCCGTGATCGTGTTCACGTGAGGTGATAACGCGATAACATGGTCATCCGCCAGACGCCGTGCGATGGTTTCGAGGATGACGTGGTGGCGTGATCGTGTGCACATGGTCATCCGCGTGTAATGCGCCAGACGCCGTACAAAACAACTACTCATATCTTGTGCGCAAAATATTTGGAATATTGAAAATAATTCAACTTAGACCTATCATGCTGCTATCTTGCTATTAGTCTATAGTTAAAGGGTGACCAAACCGAAAGCGAATGGTAGCGGTTATCAGTATCTACACAAGAGTTCCATAACCGCGTGCCAGTTGTGATATAACGAGTATGTCCACCCTACTTTCGGTCGTAAAATGAGTTGGTGACGGGGAGGAGGGACTGGCTGCTCGCCCGCCCACCTCCATACGCAGAGGCCACGCAAAACAACGTCGCTATGCTTCTGAGAAACTGTCAACTTATGCAAAATTACAGTCTTTGAGAAACTGACAATTTTGGAAACTTACAAAGTTTGAGAAAACAGAAACTTTGAAAATTAGAAACTGACAACTTCAGAGAGTCATACAGGTAGAGACAGTGACAGATAGACACATAGACACGCAGACGCGTCAGACGAAAAGATAGAGAAAGACTGAAACAGACTGACAGTTGTCCGTTTTCATAAGTTCTCTGTTTATGAACGTCGTCAGGTTCCGACTTTACAGAAGTTGTCAGTTTCTGAAATATTTTAAGTTTTAGTTTTCTCAAACTTCGTAAGTTTCCCAAGCTTCACATGTGGAAGTTAATGTGCTTGTTCAAGATAGAATATTGCAATAATGCGATGTTATAATATAGCGCCTTCTTTGTTCGAGGTATTGTTAAGATGTTACAAAAGTGCCGGTGTTTCCGCTTGGGTCCTGTGCAGGAGGCGTGTGCTGCAGAGTTGGAGGAGAGATCGTGCGGTCAGGAAGGAAGGTATTGAAGCTGTCTTCCGGAACTTGTCTTTGTCTACGGTGGATACCGCTAGTCTTCTTCTGTATAGCGTCCGTGGGACTGGGTTATTTTGTTTGTAGAAGGTGTTTCTGATATTCGCGTGGTTTTTATGGGACTGTATCAACAGTCAACACCGATACTTTTTACAACGGATTTAACCTTTTAACAATACCTAGAACACAGAAGGCGATATATTATGGCAATAATAACAAAAGATAATGAAGTATCGGTGTGCATAGAATTTTCTGTACCTATCTTTTTTGCAAATGGAACTGAAGATTAGAAACTGAAAGTTAGAACCTGAGAATCAGACACTGTCGTCATAAGTAATTTTTAAGCGAACTTGCGACCAAAAAATGTCTCATTTATTAAATGCATCTATCAATACTTTTACTGGCTAGAATGATTCTCAAATGTTTTCTTTAATATTAATTCTATTAAATAAAATTAGTATGGGCTAGTTAGTAGTTATGTTCGCGGCACTTAAAAGCAATTGAGCGGCGCTGAAGCGTAATATTTAATAACTGATAGGTGAGACCAAGAGGCAGACAACTGATTACAGTAGCTATGCAAGCGAAAGGTCATGGACAGTTTGTCATGGGAATAGCGACGCTTGACCAATGAAAATATGTGGAAGGCTATCATTCAGCCGTCAAAGTGAGTTTTAGCTCTATCACAAAGTAGGCTTAGTCTCAATTTGCGATATGCTATGAAGTTGAATTGTAAAAGGTGACGAACGGTTACAATGAACAGTACGAGAAGGAATGACGAAAAATCGGTAATCATCGAAATCTTATTCTGATTCGGCGTATTAATGTACACTGCGCTGTTAATAAACTCTTCTAATGCTTTTGTGAAATAGCTGTACCCTGGAATTATGGACTTATCGATCTTACAATGTCACGTGGTTATATATAAAGCAGAGAATTGGAGTTATCCCATTCCGTAACCTGTGAGACAACTTACGTAAGTCGACGCTTGGTCGGTTTCTACGCGTTGTAAGGAGATCCTGTGTACAGACTGTGGAAAGACTCTATTCGATAGAAAGATCGCTTCAAAAGTAAAATCAACAATACCTATCGTCAACTACCTTGAACTGTTAAACTGCCCTCCATGTCTGCCACGAAAGTATACTCCAGCGTACCCAGATAATATTTGCAATAATTTATTCTTAATCAGTGCCGCTTAGAGATTTAGGTTTGTGGTTTGTGACATTAATTTGACTTCATAATATATCTGTCTGATTTTCTATTGTATGAATTTGCGTTCATGAGATGTCTTACTCAATGTAATCAGCCAAGCACGGTTAAGATCGAGACGCTACGGTACCCAGAGGCTTGATATCTCCAGTCGCCAAATTGGTGTCAAACCAATTCTATGTATCATGTATGTAGAGTTTTTCTTTTCTATTATGCTTTTTAAAGTAATTAATTCAGAATTGAGGAAATTTGTGTACTCAAATGCTGACTAAATTTTACCTGAACGGCTGACGCACAGATTATGATCTACGGGCACATACCTGATTAAGCTTGTTTGTTGCAAAAATTAAGGTTAGTTCCCATGAATTTTGGCAACTGAGCAAGGGATAGCAAAAAGGAATTGAAAGGAAACAGCTTTTATCTCCTTAAATTAGCCGACCTCTCTAAGTATATCTTGAGTCAATCAAAGTGAAAGAAACTCTAAATGACAGCATATTCGACACTTCAAATGGCTACTGTAGGCTCTTCAGTAATGCAGCCCTTTCCTGTAGAGAACTCGTCTGCGTTGAATTTGTAGGTACTTCAGTTAATTTGAAACGACCATCGAGAAGAATTGAAGTTCATAGGAGATTGACAATCCCAAACAAACTATATGCATCTGATGAGTACGAGTAACAAAGCTAACCTGATGGAACGTAATTTAGTTTTAGATGATCATTAACCTGACTGTCTAAACATCGTGACGTTAATTAAGCGAGCATGAACGAAGATGTCGATGAACACGAGATCCTGGTCTCACTTGGATCCGTCATCTTCGTGTAATGCATCGGGAGTTTTGAGCTAAGAAAACGGTATACTGAGAGTCGTTAATATATCGGGAGAGGCACAATCCGCGTCGGCTCTTTTCTTCGTTCTCTACTTCTCTGGCGTCATCGGCTGTTTCACTGCCCCTAGCTCTCCGGCTCAGTCTCCGTTCGCGGTGAACTTCGTTTACTACACACGCGCAAAGATAGATTCCATCCGGCAATCTACAGAAGATGGTCCACTTCCCTCCTTTCTTCTATATACGTCATCCTTCTCTACGCTCTACAATCCTCTCTGGTAGCATCATGGGCGTCGAGAGCCAAGGCGGGCCCCGGGGCAGACACTTCTCAGAGTCTACCAGGGCCCCTTGTTTTTTCGATTTTATCTGTAATCCCGAATCTGATGTAAGACTGTAAAAAGGCTATCAAACTACATTTAATGAATAATAATAATGGTAATATTAATAATCAGTAAAAGTAAGTGTAAAAGTCAATTTCTGGCTTTATTAAAAGAAATTTACAAAAACATGAAAATGTCATTATGTGAATGTGATAAATGATTTTAATTTTTACAGTTACAAGAGAAATTTACCGTATAGTAGATACTATTATACTAAATAAATGCAGGCCTAAATGACTACTTAAGTGCACTTATTAAGTCTACATGTAGTAAAAATGTGCTTTTGGGCTTTCCGGCTTGTAAACAATTCGATCACGGCACCGAAGTCTAATTTTCTTGCTAGGCAGGCATGAAACTGCTTTCATACCCATTCTACGTCAACGTCAACTTGACTTGTGACAGTTGTCGCATTATGATTATGATGTCCAATTTCAGGAGGTGAGGATATGTCACTTGCAATGTCTACATAGACTACATCAACAACTCGCTCTGTGCCATGATCATCAAATCCAATAGCTTACTACTACTATTACTACTATATAGCGATGATATTGTCAGCTTGATTTGTTGCATCATTCGCTTTTGATAAAATTGAAAATCTAAGACTGAAGGATTGTATTCCTGACTTACGCTAATCTTTCTTTCCTTTTTTGAACTCCAGATTTCTGATGGTAATTCATCGTCTAATTTGTCAACTTAAAGGAATATAATATAATCTATTGGTAATTTGGTATCAATTATTTATTATGACAACTTATATCCAGTTGTAAGTTCAAGTATTATTTATTTGGATAATAACTCAAATTTCAATTCATAAATTTACATCCAGTTAAAGATTTTATGAGGGGCCAGGGGGTTACTGCACCGGGGCCCGGTTCTATGGCAGGGGCCCTGAAATGTCTAAAACTTTGCTCAAACTGAAGAAACCTGTGGGTTTTAGGGGCCCGGTTCTATGGCAAGGGCCCGGAAATGTCTACAACTTTGCTCAAAAGTCTCTAACCTGAAGACTGTTCTCTTTAGCCGGGGTTGAGTCGGAATATAATATAATCTATTGGTAATTTGGTATCAATTATTTATTATGACAACTTATATCCAGTTGTAAGTTCAAGTATTATTTATTTGGATAATAACTCAAATTTCAATTCATAAATTTACATCCAGTTAAAGATTTTATGGCTGCCAGAAAACCAATAAGCCTAATTTTTTCTAGGCCGACTGCTGATGAATCTCAAATATAATACTGATAGCAGTCTTTTTGAAATTAAAGTTATTCAACTATAATTATTCAACTATAATAATTATGACCACAACAGTAGTGACTTAAATAACTGAAATAGTAGGATAGCCTTTATCAAGCAGTAGCGTGGCTAGTATTTTTACCATAGGGGTGCGTACTGCGAAGTACTGGACTGCTGGGCTACGCATATGATTCTGGTGGAGTATGGAATTCAGTCAAAAATCGAAATTTGTCTTCATTACTGAACTTTGCACTAACAGCTAGACCGAAATTATTATGATGCCCAAAGTCTGTTACTGTGCTCGCGCCTTTATTCTTTGAATGAACAACTGAGACTAAATGACAGAGCTACTAAATCGTTTTCGTTGACAACATTGCCAATAGAATTATCTGTAGTGCTAACTAACCTCTTCAGTCCAATTTTCACCGTCACATTCGTTACTGTCTTGCTTTTCTGGCAAAGAGATTCAATAGACCGGTTTCTCTATTATAAACTTCATCAACTAGCTATTAAATTGAAGAATTTAATTGAAATCGCTATTTTGTTTAAAAGTAAACGAATGGATTAGCGACTGTATTCTGAACATGAATAACTACTTTCGCAATAGATAGACTTGTGAGAGAGAGAGACAGACAGAAATACACAGAGAGAGAGAAACAGAGACAGACAGACAGACATAGAGAGGAGCGCAAGAGACAGAGACAGACAGAGAGACAGACAGGCAGAGCGAGAGACAGACAGAGACAGACAAACAGACAGAGACAGAGAGCCAGACAAGGCAGATATTATTTCCAGCATTCCTCAGCCCTGGAGATGAGTGATGGTAAAGCCGAGGTAAATGCATGGTATGCGGTTGTTGTAGATCTGAGGGGAGAATCTCTTGCCCTATTTATATTGTTGTTCATCCGAATGAAAGTATCTTCGTGTGCAACTGTGTTCGCTTCTACTGTGGGTTAAATACTATGACACATCGGGTGACCTATATGCAGACACCATACATACAGTATTACGTCTGTGGCCCTGTGTATCATGATTCATCAAGCATCCGTCATATAGAGACTGCATTGGGCCAAAACCCACAGGTTTTATTCATTTCATTCATTTCAGAGATTTATATAGCGCCCCTTCAAGATTATCTACTCAGAAGCGACTCAACCCCGGCTAAAGAGAACAGTCTTCAGGTTAGAGACTTTTGAGCAAAGTTGTAGACATTTCCGGGCCCTTGCCATAGAACCGGGCCCCGCAAAACCCACAGGTTTCTTCAGTTTGAGCAAAGTTTTAGACATTTCAGGGCCCCTGCCATAGAACCGGGCCCCGGGGCAGTAACCCCCTGACCCCCTCTCATCGGCCCTGGGTAGCATCTCTCTACCTCTTTCCCTCACCTTAGAACCTTCCTTTTCTCTCGGAGAACCTAGCACAGAGAACGCTTCTGAAAGCTTTATGCTGTGAGAAGCGCTTTATAAATGATCAAATACATCGGGGGCCCGGTGGCGCATTGGATAAAATCTGGCACGTAGACCGAGAGGTACCGAGTTCGAGCCCCCGTTGGGCGGATATGCTTTGTAGGCTGCTATTAGCGCCGTTGTATTGCAGGCTGTCTGTTCTGTTAGTAGTTAAGATATAAATTGCATAACATGTAAATGTACAGCGCAGTGCGTTTGTCAGGCGCTTGATTAAAGAAAAGATATTATTATTATTATTATTAATACAATAGAATCCAGGCTTACATGTTGGAAACTCTGCCTTTGTGCGTTATTCGTCGACTCCTGTTGGATTCACCAGCTAAATCCTGTGAACTGGACCCTTTATCACCATTTTTAATTTTTATCAATCATTTATATCCGTTCTTGCATTTGCTTTGCAACAGCTCTTTCGGTCAGAGTTCACTTCCGGCTTCTCATAAGCGAATTGTGGTTTCCCCACTTCAAAACTTATGTACAATCAGTGTGATTTTCCTTACAGATTTTATTTTAGTTATAGTTATAGTTATAGTTAATGATTTTTTATTTTAGTTATAGTTATAGTTATAGTTAGTATTATTTTTTAGTTATAGTTATAGTTATAGTTAATGGATTTTTATTTTAGTTAATTTTAGTTACTACTTAGTTACAATAATTAAGTCTATAAGCAAAATTGTGCGTATTAATACGCTGTTTCACAATTTACTCAGAGCTATGAAAACCTTTGAAGCATGGGTACAGTCAGCTTCATGAATACACGAGTTTCCAAAGTAACTGACAAATTTCACAATAAAAATTTCGCATTTTTGTTCTCATTTATGTCGAATCGTCCATATTGCACTTCCTATTTTTATTTTTGTATTAACGAAAATAAAGATGAATTTTCGTTAGTGTTATTTTCGTTATAGTTATAGTTATAGTTAATGATATTTTTAGTTATAGTTATAGTTATCGTTAACGAAGTCATTTTATTTTCGTTAACGAACATTTTCGTTATCGTTATCGTTAACGAAAATCACACTGTGTACAATAGATTATTATACGACTATGTGACCAGAATGAAAATAGTCTACCCTCCCAACACGGTTTTCAATGACAAACCTAATTATAGTCCTATCTGGAATCTCTCCTTCCGTTCTAATGTTCTTTAAAGATGTGCATATTTTCAACTTGCTGACTATTTTGATGCTAATTCTCTTATGCCATTCTCCAAATCTGGATGTTACACGTCTGTTGGCCTTTGGTTATAGACAGTTTACGCTTATTGCCCTCTATGATGTAGGCGCTGCTGCTGATACTTTGGATCACTATATTCTTTTGGAGCGTCCGAGAAATCTTTTAAAATTTCCGACGTTGTCCGTCTTTGGCTTAAGTCCTTACTCGCGGACAGCTCCCTCTCTGTTGTCTTTGGGGTCACACACTCCGTCTGGTACTCTGTTCCCTTTGGCCTTCCTCTGGTTTCTGTCTTGGCCACTTTGCTATGCAATCAGTACACCTATATTAATCCTGTCGTATTTGTCTAAGATACTTGAAAAACTAATGTACAATAGATTATACGACTATGTTACTAGAATGAAAATACTCTACCCCACCCCAACAATATTTTCAAGCTGGTCACTCTACATCAATGGCACTTCTAAAGATACAAGACAGCACCTCCACTGTAATTGACAATAATGAATTTTCCATAGGTATTTTTCTCGACATTGCCTAGGCATTCGACACGTTGGATCACGGTATATTATTTGAAAAACTCGAGAATAATGGGATTCGGGTATAAATCTATGTTGTTTTAAGAACTATCTTGCAAATAGGCAACAACTTGTTGTGTGCCAGAGGCAAACTAAGATTAGTCAAATTCGGAGTAATGTATTTATCTCCCACAAAACTTGTGAGGGTTTGTTCAAACTAGCGAACCAGGAATAGCAGAAAATTGCATATTGATTTAAAAGTAACAAGATATCATAAAATTTAATAAAACTAGTTACATTCTTTTCTTTTCACATAGGAAGAAAACTCCTTCATTGCAGGGTGTTATTCGAGTTGAGAACTTTCTTATTCCCCAAGTAGTCCAATATCGGTTAAGTTTTTAGGAGTTCACTTGGATCAACACCTAACATGGAATATTCATATATCTCTATTTCTAAGATCACAAAAAACTTCGGTATATTATCACGTAACGCTTATATATACTACCTATCCGCTTACGGTTGAATCTATACAATTCACTCGTTCATCTATAATACTTGTCATATTTCAATATGGTCTGGGCTCCAAATTACGTCTCTAGACTAAAACTACTTGTCATTCTGCAAAACAAAGCTGTTAGAATAATCTTAGGGTCGTGTTCTTATCACTTCAAATTTTCCATAAATTCAAAATTCCGCCACCTCAAGTGATTAAAATCATCCAAGTCTGCGAATTTATGTTTAAATATAGGTCACATGCGCAGCCACATACTTCGGATGGTCATTTTCACTCACCCTCCGAAATCCACTGATACCAAGTAGACTAAGATCTGCTGAAAACTTCAGAGGGATCTCCACTCGCACCAACTCACGAAAATTCTCTCTAAATAACGCTGGCCCAGCAATATGGAATGGTTTCCCGCTCCAACTCAGAAACTTCCATAGTTTCCTTTCGTTTAAAAGTGCACTACTCATTTATCTGTTCTCTCAGGTTATCTACGTTTATTCCGTGGGCACGTTAGTTAACTAGTTAAGATTTGTTCTTTGATAACTCAACCTTTGTTCCCTGTCTTTTTAAACAGAGACTTACAGAAATTTCCCGACCACCTTATTATTAGCATTACTTTGCTTTAGGGTGACCCTTGCCAGCGGGATCTAGGCCCTCTTAGGACTCTCCCTTTGAACCAACATCATCATTGTTTATCATCGCTCTTGTCAAACCGTTTGTTCTACTAGTTTCAATAAAAGCGTGGTTATAGTCATGGTTACACTGCCGGATGGGACGAATTCTCCTTCCTATGGGGTTTGCTGTCTATCAGTGTGCAGACGACACCAAGGCCTTTGCATGCGGCCCGGCAGATGCAGCTCCTTCGTAGTCTCTGGATGTCCCCAACCGCCTCCGATTAAACTGTTATAAGACGGCGTACACTTGGCTTGGAGTCGCGCTCTGCTGAGACAGATAGCTTATCTTTACGCCAGAGGTTTTCGCACATTCATTTCTCCGCACATTCATTTGTCTTCCACAGTCCGTGATCTTGGAGTTGTCCTAGAAAAGAATTTCGCCTCGACTGATCAGGTTAACAGTGTCTGCTGATCATGCTTTTACTACCTCCGTTTATCTCCGCACCATCCGCCACTCCTCATTTCATGCCGTCACTATTTGAATTAAATTACTTCACGCCCGTATTTGCCACCAGTAACGTTTGGTAACGTTATCTCTGCTGGACTTCCACTAACTAATATTCCGAAGCTTCAATCAGTTTTCAATAACGCTGCCCTTCATTTTGGGGTGTCCCCGGGTTTGGCTACATCGCTTGCTTTATGCTAAATACTTTGCGCTTGGCTTTATTCTAGATACTTTGTGCTAGTTCCCCATCCAGCAGCATGTTCATTTTAAGATCCTGGTCCTTACGCGCAATTATTTTGTTGGCTGTGCTCCATAATACCTTAAAGAATTCTGCATGTCGGTCGCCTCGGCCCCGGGTTGTGGCACCTTCGGTGGGCTGCCCATTAAATCCTGACAGTCCCTTGTATGCGTAATCCTACTGCTCAGTCTAGAAGCTTTGCCCATGTTGGGCCCTCCAGCTGGAATCGCCTTTCTCGAGATCTGCGGCTCGAGCCTCTCAGTTTGTCCCTTCCACAAAGTCTTTATTATTTGACAGTGATTTCATTTTTTCGGATCGGGAGTATCAACCACTGATGAGTTTTTTTCTTGAAGTGGCCCTTTATAAATGTCAGATTATAATGACAATTGCAATTACTTTCTCTTTATCATCTTTGACAGGAAAGAACCATCAGGTAAAGGCCCATAGATAAGACAGAGAATAGGATCGATGCCATTCTGTTTATAACGAGGAAGAATAACAGCCGCTGCTGAAAGAGGGGAAATAGGCGAGTAGAAAGAGAAAGGCCAATTAAGAAAGCTAGGATATCGGAAAAGGTATGAGGGTCGAGAATTGTTAAGCCATGTTTGGAGGTACATGTCATTAGTAGGTCAGCAATGTCGGCAAGAATTACAGGATCAAAGGAGTGAAGCTATGGTAAGGATCAGATGTTGTCTGCGTTAAAAGGGAATAAATTCTCCTTCTTCTCCTCCTCCTCCTCCTCCTCCTCCTCCTCCTCAGGGAGGAAATTTATAGTGTTGCTAACTTTTTCTAGAGAAAATATAACAACTCATCTTGGCACTCTGGAGGACAGCTGTATGGAGACCATATTTCAAGACGTTCTATGTGCTTCCATTAGGGGTCAGGGTATACCCGTACCCGCGGGTTTACCCGTACCCGACCCGTACCCGCGGATCGGGTACGGGTCGGGTACGCATTTCACGGGTCGGGTCGGGTACGGGTAAGGGTCATCACGGGTACGGGTATACCCGGTTTTACCCGTACCGACGTGAATTTTTGGGGATACTGTCATCGTAAAATACAATAGTGAATCTTGCAACGTCAAAGACTTGCTATATAGGCTAACTGACACGTCCTAAATCTAAGTACCATACGCCAACAAGCATGTAATTATACCTATCATGATATACATCTACACATAATACACTGTGTCCAGAAAAAAGGGACCCCCTCTGGTATCATGAAAATAAACTAGTAAATATTCATCGATGAAAATAAACTAGTAAATATTCATCGATTTTTAAAATTCCAAAGCAATCTTAATCCTGACATAATTAGCTAACAATCTTTAAAATAAAAAATTTCCTGTCATCCAATAATGACGTCATAATTTAAATGTCATTTATCAATTATGAAGTTTAGTTTAATTTGATTTTTATACTTGAACAATATCAGACTACAAGGTGTGTTGAAAGTGTCTGCCTTCGGCTTTAACAAAAGCTTTAAGTCGCGCGCGACATTGGCCAAAGCAGCTCCAATAACCAGCCGATCAAATTCCACCCAGGCATTAACGATTCGCTCACAGGGTCCTTCACTGTCTCTGCTTTTTGTCCTGTAAACCTTCTCCTGCATTAGTCTCCGTATCTTGTAATCAACCGGATTCAAGTCCGGCCTGTTTGGTGGTCAAAGATTAGGAGGTTTGAAATCCAGAGTCTCCTTTGTTAACAGTTTCAAGAGCTTGGTGAGCTGAAGCGCCATCTTGAAATTTGTAATAATACGAATATTTCCCGAATATCGGGCCATAATTTTTCCGACAGCAAACATCCAGGTAATTAGCTCCATTTAGTTTCGCATCTGGTTCTGTGAAATGGATTTGCGTTTTAACCAAGAGCCGATGCACCAATTGTTTGCCATCTTTAACACTTAAATTTTGATAAAAATGACTTCATTATGACGTCATTATTGTATAACATGAACTTGTATATTTTAACAAAATGTTAGCTAATTATGTCAGGATTAAAATGGTTTTGGAATTTAAAAAATCGATGAATATTTACTAGTTTAATTTCAAATTATCATAAGGGGTCCCATTTTTCCGGACACAGTATACATGTACACATAATTATATATATGCTACATATACACATATAGGCCAATACATAAGCACATATATACATGTACATATACATATATATAATACAAATATATAAAATGTTATACATATCCACATATATACTTATACAAATAATACATATACACATATATACATATTCCCACATATATACACATATATAAATATACAAATATATAATGCACATAATGCATATACACTGTAATACGCATATACACATATTAATATATACATAAACACATATATACACATACACATATACCGTCTGTCCGTATACCCTTCGTATGCTTGGCATTAATAATATAAACGAAGAGAAATCTCTGCAACGAAGCTAACATTCCTGTGACGCTCTCCCCCCGCGAAGCGGGGCGAGACCTGCCCCTGTAGAGGAAGAGTTCTGTGTCTGCATCCCTCACTACCTCCCTCGCATCCATCGGCGAAGCCGATTACCCACCAGCATACCGGCATACCTCTACGAGCCCTTGGCTAGCCGTGACAAAAGGACGACGGCAGGGGGTGGACGGAGAGAGCGACTGACGGCTGAGACGGACGGCAGGGGCCACTTCTGCCACCCTGCCTCTTTCATTTCCTTCCTGCCTGTCTGCCTACCTGCCTCGAAAACAACTATAGGGTTTGATATCTGCCTGCCTGCCTGCCTGGGAGGCAGACGGGATGGAGGGAGGGTGGTAGGGATGGATAGAGGGCTGTAGGAGAGATGGACGGACGGTTGGAGGTAAGGAAGGAGGGAGGGAGGGGATGGGCGAATGGTTGGAGGTAGGTAGAGAGGGACGGGACGGACGGACGGAGAGAGGAAGGGAGGGTTATAGGCAGGGTGAATGGATGGAGGGACTATATAATAAGGCAGAGGCAGGATAGAGTGAGAAGACTTAATCAACATATCCCGTGACCACGCATCTCTTAACATTTTCGAATTGTTTTGAACCGTCCTAGGACGGGAAAACATCTAGTTTATTAATAGATGTCAAATTACAGTTACATAGGCTACGTATACAATCTGAATGCTTTTCCACATTATGTGTGGTCTGTTTTCCCTCCAGTCGGGGAAGAATAGGGTGAGAGGTCGCTGACGTTGATAAACAGTTTTGTTTCCTTAGAACAGGTTGATGCAGTCCAAGCTAGATACATTTCAAAGTCTGTTATCTCCTATTCAATTAACGGCATTAGACACGTGTTACGCTTGACTGTATAAAATCACAACTACGTGGTGGAAATTATCAATTTTAATCTGTGGTTCTGACTTGGGTGGCATTGGGAAACGCATGGCATACAGGCTTGAGAGATGAGATGAATAATGGCAGAACTATATAGAGGAATTCATGCCATAGCCGACGGAACGATGCGGTTGCTTAGCCTACTAAAAGTTTTACTGATATACATGTAGGCCTATATCGGCCTATAATACGTCAAAACTTTGCTCTTGCACACAACGGCCGTATTAGTTTGGACTATTCTCACATCAAATTACATGTATGACGGATGACAAACTACGACAGATGTAAGTAATAAAGTATACTTACACTATATATATAATAATTATGATTACTAATGACGTGTGTACGTGAACCCGCCATTGGTAACTCGTGTCCTTGTTTGCTGAGCATTGTTTTGCTACCTGATGTATTTGTCTAGATCTATGTAAATGACATTTATCATGCATCATAGTCATGTAGGCTAGCGCACAGAAAGCGCAGATGAGATACAAAAACTGCGCTATATAAATGGTCCTAATTCATGCATGCATGCATGCATGCATGAATTACACACATTCACACATACACATACATCCATGCATACAACCTAACAGCATCGAATTTGGTCACGGCGAGGGGAGACCTGGCCATCGCGCCCTCATATGCCGAGGCTAAGAAATGAAGTCGCTAACACCTCATTCACATGGCTACCTCAAGGCTAGCTTAACGGACTGCTCGTCTTCTTCCTCTTCATCTTCCGGTTCCTATTCTCCTATTCATCCTCCTTTTTAGTACATATATAGCAGCAGAAGTATATCATTATCAGCCGCATCGTCATCAAAACTCGTCATTACCATGAGTTCCTGACGTCAACAATTTGCTGCCAATGGGTACGAAAAAGTGTTCTCTTGTCCTGCTAATACTGCTGCTGCTGCTACTACTGCTACTACTACCATTACTCCTACTACTACTACCATTACTCCTACTCCTACTACCATTACTCCTACTCCTACTACCATTACTCCCACTCCTACTACCATTACACCTACTCCTACTACCATTACTCCTACTCCTACTACCATTACTCCTACTCCTACTACCATTACTCCTACTCCATTACTACTACCATTACTCCTACTACTACTACCATTACTCCTACTCCTACTACCATTACTCCTACTCCTACTACCATTACTCCTACTCCTACTACCATTACTCCTACTACCATTACCATTACTACCACTTACTCTACTACTACTACTACCTTTACTCCTACTCCTACTACCATTACTCCTACTCCTACTACCATTACTCCTCACTCCTACTACCATTACTCCTACTCCTACTACCATTACTCCTACTACCATTACTCCCACTACCATTACTCCTACTACCACCATTTACTCCTACTCCTACTACCATTATCCTCTACTACTACTGCTACTGCTACTGCTACTGCTACTGCTACTCCTACTACTACTACTCCTACTGCTACTGCCACTGCTACTGCTACTGCTACTACTACTACTACTACTACTACTACTACTACTACTACTACTACTACTACTACTTTGCTACTATACTGCTGCTGCTGCTACTACTACTACTACTACTACTACTACTACTACTACTACTACTACTACTACTACTACTACTACTACTACTACTACTATTATTACTACTACTGCTACTACTACTACTACTACTATTACTACTACTGCTACTACTATTACTACTACTTACTACTACTACTATTACTATTACTACTAGTAACACTATTACTAACACTACTACCAACACTACTACTACTACTGCTACTACTACTAACACTACTACTACTAACACTGCTGCTACTATTACTACTACTAATTCTACTATTACTACTGCTACAAGTCACAACCACTACTACTACAACAGTTACTACTACTACGACCACTACCTTTACTACTACCACCACTACAACTACCATTACCACTACCACTGCCAGTACTACTACTACTACTACCACTACCACCACAGCCGCCACCACCACCACCACCACCACCACCACCAGCACCACCACTACTACTACTACTACTACTGCTACTATCATCATCAGTCAATTTATTATTACTTCATACTGAGGTGTAAGCCTATTAGCCCGGTAGAGACTGGGACTGTGAGAAGGCGTGCTAATGACGTGGCGGGTACCGTACGGGTAACGGGTATACCCGCGGGTACGGGTCGGGTCGGGTAGTAATTTTGACCACGGGTCGGGTACGGGCACGGGTAACGGTCCTGTGTTACGGGTACGGGTCGGGTAGCAAAAATGCTCTACCCGCAGTCCTCTAGCTTCCATGCCCATCGCAAAGTCGTATGCATATGAATTCGGCTACCTTGTTCTGGCCGAGGTGTCGATGGATTCCTTGCTTAATCCAGGGCTCTTCAGTTTTGACTGTTATCACTGGCCACTTTGTACACAAATTATCACTTATGGCGTCAAACACGGCAGCTTAATGGTTGCCTTCCAAATTTTGATCAAATTGTCATTGTTATTTATTTTGAATGTTAGTAATGATGTCGGGGGTCGCTTTATCCAATCACCGTGTATACTCATGTTGGTAATGAAGGCATGCTAACTTATTTAAAGACCATAATAATATATGCTAGTTTACAAACGCCGGTATGCGACTAATTGAAGTGTATAATTATGGTTTAATTGTGCTTTACTGGGTTCCGCCTGATTTAAGACGTAAAGTTTTTTGACATTGAAAACTTTTAGATAATTATATACATGTACAGTCATGGCAAAAAGTTGGCGACTACTCACTTGTGGGCATTTCTATAATGATCTGATGGTGTTTTGGCCGTTCCTAAGCTATTTTTCTATGTTATTCCGCCTATTTTGCTATTAACGTTGTGACAAAAGATTGCTACTAAGTTGGAAAGTTGGAAATATATTTGGAAACATTTTAAAAATCGCTTGAAAGTTCATATTTTGATCATGTTATCCCTGTTTACTGTCGTTTCCAGCAAGAAGCGGTATAAAGGTTGGAATTCCAGTACGTACGGTAGTATGCAAACTAGCGGTTTTGGCGCATCATAGTTACTTCTTACTCAAAATAGACACCACCAGCTCCAGCAACGCCCTCCAGACGACCTCCACAGGTTTTGGCGCAATATAAGCCGTTTCCCACCGAACACAGACTCCACCAGTTCCAGCAACGCCTTCCAGACGTCCTCCAAGCAATTACGGCACAATAGAAGCCATTTCTTATTCAAGGTTCATCCTTTGAACCAAAAATTTATCCTCACATAAGCCTCCAGCCCCTCAAACAAAATGCGCGACCACTGAACCAACACAGGCCTTTAAAAACTTGTGACAAGAGAGTCTTCAGTTTTATAATATGCTACAAAAGCGCACCGTCTGGATTTATAGGCCTACTCTTAATTCTAATGCATTAGGCCGGTGGCCGCAGACGACAAAGTGGCATAGAGCCGCATTCCATTGTGTCGACAGCGCAACAATGGAACGCGGTTCTATGCCACTTTCCTGCGTGGGTGTCCAACTGTTCATGATGCAGTGATATTTTCGTTAACGAAAACTAAAATTAGAAGTAAAAATAAAGGATTTCGTTAACGAAAATTAGAAGTAAAAGTAGGAATTATTTTTGCTTCAAAAACGAAATTAGGAATTAAATTATGAATTATTTGCAGAACTAAAATTATGAATGAAATTAGGAATTATTTTCAGAAGTAAAATCATTTTACTTCTTGTGGCCCTTAAGTTGAGATGAAGCAAAGGGTGAAACGTAAGTCTAACAATGCAGCAGATATGCCAGCTAGTGTCGCTGTAGGTCCCGAAAATAAGAGATTACTTGTAAACGTTAAAGCACAGTTTCACCTGCACTGCAGAACTTTAAATTGCTCAACATGAAACTAAAGTCACAAACAACATCAACATTGTCCAGCAGCAGCAGCAACCAAGATTGTGTAACAACTCAGATGGATCGTTATTTGGCAGACATAATGGAGAATGATACTAGGAATCCTCTTGCTTTCTGGAAGGAAAGGCGAACTTCGTACAGCAAAATTGCAACATTGCAGAGGATCTTTTGTCAGCTTCACAGGCCTTTGTGAAAAGAATTAGTTTTGTATGTGGAATCTTGACTGATGGACGAAGAAATCGCATGAAAAAATCTCTGATAATGAGAGTGTTCTTGAAATTGAACAAAGATATCTTATACGAGCATGTAGTAACGTTAAAATACTTTTTACTGCACTGAAATTACTAATTATTTTGAAAACTAAAAGAAGTAAAATTAATTGAGAACTAAAATAGGAATGATAAGTAAAATTATTTGCGAAGTAAAATTAGAATTAGAAGTAAAATTCAAGGACACAGAACTGAATTAAAACTAAATTAGGAATTATTTTGAGAAGTAAAATATCACTGTCATGATGTGTGTTGTACGAGGCAGCACACCGTGCGGTGGTTATACGTAACAACAGCTTCATGCAAGCACTGCTTCCAGTTACTCCCTATGTTGTTCTATGTATAACTCGCATGCAAAAATTTATGTAGATCCACAACGTTGTTGGAAATCGAGGAAACTTTTAGCTTCATTCTCTTCTAATACAGTCCTCTAAGGGTTATACCAGTTATTAGCTTCGCACCGATAGCCTAGACTAAGCGTGACAAACCGATAAAATTATTGGTAAACGTGTAGTTTAGCGTCATTAGCCCATTGTAGCATTATTATTTTTCATCAATCCAACTTCTACTTTGGCGAGAATCCTTTTAATCGATCCAGCTTCCTTTAGGCAAAAATTCGTTTAATCAGTCCAACTTCTATTTAAGCAGAAATTATTTGTTCTCAAAACAACTTTTAGTTAATGAAGAATTATGTTCCGTAATTCAGCTTCTATTCAAGCATTATTCTTTTCATCAGACCCTCTTCTATTTAGGGACAAATATTTTCATAAATCCGACTTCTATTTAGCAAGATTTCGCTTCGTCAATCCAACTTGTTTTCGACCAACGCCGAAACCCATGCAATGGAGTATAATTTACGACGCTAAACTACACGTTCACCAAATTATTGACGAACTTATTGACGGTGGTTATATTATATTAGGTTCTAGGACAATAATTATTACCCCCGGACAATAACCCCCGCACACTTACCCCCGGGACAATAACCCCCCGGGGTGAATAAGCTGGTGCCCATACGTGGAGCGCGGTGGTGTAGGGGTATGTTCGGTGCCTTGCAGCCGGAGGGTTGCGGTTTCGAATCCACGTCAAGCCGCCGCAAGTCCTTCACTCGCAATTGCTCGTGCGCTTCGGCGTTAAACTCCGATTCAGTGTCCGCGCTGTAGTCGGGAGGCTAGAAATCTTGAAGGGGCGCTATAACAAGTGCTCATACATACATACATACATACATACATACATACTAGGGTGGCAACGAAAAGAGTTATTTTTTATGATGCGTGGGACATCCCCCAGTTCTGTTCGTATTGGTAGTAGAAACTCATGTGCAAAATCTTTTTAAAATATTCCATTATTTAGGGGTGCCACATGAAAACTCAAATTTTGCATAACAATATGCATCATTGAAGCCGTAAAAATCAACTTTATATTTTTTTCAAGAGCTGGATGAAAGTTGAACACCTCTGGCATATTATTTGATTACTGCAATATGTGAGGAGTGTCGTGTACCACGGATAGTTGGATACTTTGTTCTCTGATGATTGGTTTTATAAATCAACGATTAAATAATAAATATATAAATTTGGAGCTGAGAAGTAAATAAATAGTGCAAGGCTGCTTTAATGAAAAGGCTTTTCATATGTTAAAAGTCAATGGCAAAACTGTTCGAGAAAGTGCACGCATGACAGTTGGAACAGTTCCAGCCTTTTCAAATAAAGCTCACTTGCCTATGACAACAATGCAACATGCAATCGGGTGATAGATAGATATTCGTTTTATTTTCTGTTACGATAGAAAGAAATAATTAAATAATTAATTAGAGGACAAAAACAGTCAGGTATATAGTCAGGTGAGACCTAGGGCAAGCGTTTGTAAATTACACGTGAGATAAAGTTCTTCGCGTCCTTAGCAGGCAGTTCAAAGTCACGACCTCTTCGGCGGAGGTTATACCGTCGTTGCACAACTTGCGGAAATAACCCTCGTAAGACATGGCATTAATTCCTTATTACTGCATGGAGCAGTCGCTCCTCAGCTGCACCCACCATCTCCTCCACACCCGGCGATTGCGATGGGAGGAAACCCATCCTCTGCATCGGATGGCGGCTTGAGAAGATCTACAATGAGTGGAGAATTCACAAAAGACAGCATAGAGAGATGGAGAAACACTAGGGTGGTAAAAATGTAAAATTTCATCTTTAGCAGAACTTTGCTCCACAAGTCTAAATCTGTTCTACCTCTCCTAAGTAAGATGTGGACCAAATCTGAAGCAGATTGGAGCATTTTTAGAGGTCGCTCAAGGTCGCCAAACATTCTCTTGATAATACCATGGCATAGTGGAAATTATTGACTGTTATCTGCTCAAGAAAATATTATTAGAACCGCTTGCTACTTAATTTTGAACCGTTGTTTTAAACTGAAGTCTAGAAAAACCAATCTAACATTATTAACTATCCTTTGATGTAGCATGCAAATGTTGGAATTTTTAAAATTGCTATTAAGAACTCTAAACCTTTGTACTTAGTCAGATTTATTATTACATTGGTGAATTTTAGGAATTGAAGAGAGTTGACTGTAGAGTTTTTGACATAGCTCATAAACACACTAATGGCAAAGACAAGAAGCAGTGCTGAAGTTTGGCTTATAGAGTAGGGCACAGAAAAAACTGTCTGGGTCCCATCTTCCAACAAAGGTTCCATCCGACAATCATACTCAGGGCCGTAGCAAGCTATAACTGCGCCCTGTGCCAAGCGTAGATCTAGCGCCCCACCCGTCAAAGATCAACTTAACCAATAACGACCAAATTTGTTATCTCGAATATAATAGAAGGCGTTGTCTTTTAAAGAAAATAGAAACGACGTTTATGTGCTTCTATTAACATTTCATGTTAGTCACATCAAATTTATTTTGCTGTGAAGGGACGTTGAGGACAGGGCCGGAGGTTTGGGTATACGTTCCATGAGGAAATGATTCGACTTCCCGCGGTTTCGAATCCCCACCGTAAGGCATGGTTGTCCCATCATGTAGGCCTAATTAACACGGGTTTATGAAGCAGGCGTGCGCCCCTTCCGGGCCTCTACAGTGACTTCTATAGCGTCACCAGCCGCTATGCCTGTCAGCTCTTCAAATACTAGGCCGAGCTTAGAGCCTACGATTGGCTTTGGTGGCGACAGAAGTGCCCGCTCTGATTGGGCTTCTCGTCCCTACAACAGTAATTTCAAAATCGGTCTGGTGTTCACTCCCTGTCTTAGGCCTACTTGTTATACTTATTAGCACTTCTGTCTTTTCTTCTTGCCGCTGTACAATTTTCTGGATTAAATCATCTAGCTCTGCATTAGCTGGCATTGACAACTCGATCAACATCCACAATTTCGCTATTTCTGATTAGGCCTATAGTTTAATTAAAAGAAATTCACTGGTTCCACATTCAATTACGCTAAAATTATATTTATCAGTCCGTTTGATTAAATTATCTGTCTTTTCCAAAATTACAGTTTTCATCGGGATCGAATTAGCTAACGTCCATTCATTAACAATGCATTTTTTCAGTAAGCACGGATGTTACATGCAAAATCATCTAAGAACCTCTGCTCAGTGCCTCGCCTCGTTTTATAGGCTAATCTACGTGCCTAAAGATACGCGTTCTTTCGCTCGCTTTTCCACAGCGCAGTATCGCAATAATTATCCACAAATAACGGCAGTTCGCTCTATTTGGCTTCTGCATCCATTTTGGTCTATGCCAGATTTATTATTTAATTTTATTACAGTTATAATGTATATTTCATATTTCAAGATCAACTAATTAGTAATTAAATCATTCCGCCCCAAAATTTGCGCCGACTCTTGAGTTGCGCCCTGTGCCGTGGCACCGTTGGCACATGCCTCGCTACGGCCCTGATCATACTACAAGAACCATGAGGAGCTGGTGACAGACTTGCAGTATACTAGTCATAGGTGACGGAGAAGAGATATATACTGGGAGTTCCAAAAATTGGCTGCAGAACTGGTAACGAACAAGCTGAAGCCTGCCTGAGGACTCTGGATGACTGGGATCTTCGGACTTCGTAGTCTAGTTCGTGGATCACTGCCAGCAACACTCGCCTGAAGAATGATGCCTGCACTTTTATTGAGAATTCGAATTTAAGTAAGTAAGTAAAGTAAGTGTGTTCTTTATTAAACGCTGGCAAGCGCACGGCGCTGTACATACAAAGTTATACAAAGTTATCAAATAGTAGCGAAAAGTTAGTAAATAGTAAACTAAAAAACACTATATGGCTTAGCTGTACAACATCCTAGCCAGGAAACCACGCCTGGTGAAGGAATCAAATCTAGAAAGAACACGGTTATGTGAGCGTGGGCGCAAATCGTGACCAGTATATAGGACAGGGAGTAGTAGGTAATGAAGGATATGTCCGGGATTATTTAAGATATTTCTAAAAAGGTCATGGTCGGCTTTTTACAGAGTTCCTCAAAAGTGGGGAAAGATTTTGGTAGGAAGCCAAAGCGTACCAGCTTGCGGACCACAGCACTTAGAGAGTCACGTTCCTGTTTGCTGGCAAAGCCCCACCACACTTGGGATCAATAAAGCATTCGGTTGACAGTGGTGGACCGGACCACATCATATAACCTGACTCCCAAGAGCCCATGCGAGATTAAAATACGATGGGCGTGGAGAGATTGCTTGGCCCGTACACAAATCTTTTGGATATGGGAGGAAAAACCGAGCTTTGCGGAAATCTCGATACCCAATATATTCAGGGGCGCAAGAATTAACCTGGATGACTTGCCGCCATCATGTCATGGAACTTCCTCTTGCTGTTTTCTAGTTCGTGGTATATTGTCTATATATTAGCACAGTTTATCTGGACCTACTGCCCTGTAAATCCTCAGAACGCCGGACGCATCCGGCAGCACATCTGACGCGTTCTATAACTAAACACTGGTGTACAGAAATATGAACACGCGTGTTCAAGTTACGGACAACATACATGTACGTCAAAGACGCTGAAACTGAAAATAGGACTAAGAGAAAAATTCTCCATAATACTTAGAAATGCAGAATTCATTATGTAAATAATTAAAAAATTTATCGATATCAAGTCAGAATACTGCTAAACACGGTATGGCGCGATATAAGCTAACAATCAAAATCGACATGTAACATTAAAGCGTATACGATCAAAAACAATTAGCCTATAAATGGCATGAATAGCCTAACATTCATATTCCTATAGCATTTGTAGGCCTACGTGAAGTAAGTTGAATACAAGACTTAGTGTACGTTGGAGCTGCATATTTTGAACACCGGCGTTCAATTAAGGACGCGTTGGGCTGCGATATTTGAACGCATGCGTTCAATCTTTGACCACGACATGATGAATATTAATCACGTCTTCGTCCGCGAATTGGTGATCTGTCCATAAATAGTTCGCTAAGGTTGTGTTAAGTATTCAGTCAGGCATCGCAGTAGATATATTTTAGAAATTTAGATATTATAATAAGTTCTAATGTTTCGTTTTGTTTATGATAATTATGTTCTTTCAGTTTGCAAAGCAAACTAAACCATGCGCCTATCGAGGCGCATTGTTTCCATAGGGTCATGAATATTAATGAAGTCTACGTACAAGACCCACATTCGTTCTTGGCGGAATGGCGGTTATGTTTTGAACTATATGGTGAAGTTTTATTTTCAAAGATACTGCTGAAACTAGAAATCTTTTGGACAGGTTCATTATGTGCTTAAAATTGTTGTAAAACTACACAAGCGTGAGTATGTCTCCGCACGAAATGTGCAAACGTAACGTCATAATATTCAATAGCAAATTGCAATGTACTCTAAATCAGTCTAAGACGCTATAGTCTTTGTAATATCGCAACTTCTGATACCTCGGTTTCATTGATGAAATGTAATTAACCCATTTAGCACTTAACATGGATAATAACCCATTTAGCACCTAACATGGATATTAACCCATTTAGCAAATAACATGGATGCATACCCATTTAGCACTTCACATGGATAATAACTGCTTTCGGTGTGATTATTGTTTGTTGGGACCAATTTCTTCTCAGATTTCAGGAATCGTTGGGTCAGATCACATCAGCATGAAGCAAATTTCAGAGTGGCATGCGGGTACGCAGCACAGAAATATAACAATTGAAGTAGTCGGTAGTGTTGTTTTACTGCCTGAATTTGATGTTATTTAACATGCTTCTGATAGCATTTGGGAATTTGTAAAGTTTATAATTAAATGTGTTTCCTTGTTTTTGTTGTTTCTTCACAGCTTAAAAAATGTAATGCTGAAGTTAGAGTTCATTATTTAGTAGACAGTGTTAACTGCTAAAATAGATAATAGATTGGATCCCTAAAGTCTCTTTACAACACATAAATCTCAAAACAGGCTTTCGAGTGGTGTTTTAGAAGTTTGGAGATTATTACGATTACGATTATATGTCTAGTCTCTTTTTGTATAGGGTGCTGGCCGAATGTTACTCGTGCAGTTCACTTGTAGAGCACGAGACACGTTTCAGCCAGGGAAGTGAGAAGGAAAGAGGCCAGCATTTCCAGCTTTCTCTGTAATAGTTGTGTTGAAGGTCAGTGACCGTTGATTCAGAAAGTTTTCTGTGGTCTAATTTTTATCACAATTTCTCATTACTATAAATTAACACAAAATGCAAGGGGCAATTCAGTGTGCCATGGTGAAAACAAATAATTAATAATCATGGTTTGCAAATTACTCTTGAATGTAAGTTCTTTTTAAGGATAATATAACAGTTTCATTAGTTGAATGTTCAATCCATTTTATAAACTAAAATTGAAACATTTTCAACTGCTCAAATATATTTCCATATTTGATATTTGCAACCTATCCAGTGTACCTAAACTATAGGACAATGATGACTTGTACAATTGCTTCTCTCTGTGTCTTCATGCCTACCTTTCAATGTGCATAATGTTCAATCAAACGTCATCTATTACATTTTTACACATACTGTACGGCCGATAATCGGCTGTTGTCGGCGGTTATATGGAATGAAGACCACGTCCTGCGCAGACTATTTCCACCAACAATCAAACGACATTATAGCCTAAGGCCGCGCCGTCATGACTTCATTTTGCCAACAAAGGATGACAAAAACTTTATCCCTATAGAGCCCTTTATCAAAACTTAACTTAATCGGTGATCCTAATGCCTAGGTCTTTTCAACCTCTTTTCTTTTCCTATATTAATGTATTTAACCTGTTTGTACTGAGCTGCGGTTTGCCAGCCTGATTGGTTATAATAAACGAAGATATATATATATATACTGTAGTACTAGTCATTTTGAATGTTGTGCACTTCGTTTCAGATCATTGCAGACAATGCTGTGGC
Source organism: Aporrectodea caliginosa (assembly GCA_020284085.1). Lineage (NCBI taxonomy): Eukaryota > Metazoa > Annelida > Clitellata > Crassiclitellata > Lumbricidae > Aporrectodea > Aporrectodea caliginosa. Next base: position 476,501 of record JACEVL010000341.1, on the reverse strand, counting down.
ACAGTCTTTGGAGCCAGCCAGCGGAGAGTGAGCCCTGCATTTCGTTGTTCTGACAGTGAGCGATGACATAATTATCCGCATTTTCATTGTGGGTGACACAGCTGTGACTAAAGTGCCAAAGACCAATATTCTGAGTGCCACCCTGCTGCTGCTTGTCTCACACTATGTTTTTGACCTAGAATACTCTAGGTTTTATGCTAATCTTTTGGGCGTTCTCCAAACTTTGACAATTATGAGAAGGACACCAGCAAGCAGTTCAAATTTTTCATTACGAAACTGTGTGCTGTTATTTAAAGTTTACCCGAGTCATTACGCGAGATTAACCACGTCTTATCCTGTGACACTGACAACGTCTTAAAGAACCATTATTTGCAGGATTTTCATGTGCTAAAGTTGAATGTGAAATTAAAATGTTAACAATTATCATCAATGTCAATGGTATTGTAATTAATTTCTAGTTAATTTAGGATATTTGTATTTGTATGTTCTGTTGGAATTGCATGTGTGATTTTATATTTTTGATTAGCATTTGGATTTAAATTTAAATATCCATGAGACTTGGTTGTGGGTCATTCACAACACACACACACACACACACACACACACACACACACCTATATGATATCCGGACAGAGGGAGGGTCATGAAAATGCGGACAAGGGAGGAAGTCTTATGGCTTAAGCAGACGTCCAGATGGGTCTACATGTACATGTACAAGGCTTTTAGTTCAACCTGCTTTAAGCACCAACTTCAGTTATAAGATGGGAGACATTGATTGAGTTTTTACAGCTTTGAGTGCTGTAATTGACGTATGGTAACTTGCTTTACTTTCAAGTTTCAAATAGCAAGTATGTATTCAGACAATTCAATAAAGCATGTGCTTATAGATTACGATATAGAACAAGGAGTTTTGTAAGGGTGTCTTCTGCATGTTAGTGCATTATAACTGTTACCTGGCTTTGGAGTGCTGACGTCTGCAAAGTGGGAGAGTAAGGCCAAAAGCGGACAAAGGGTGATGGAGGGTCCAAAGGAGGTACTTTTGGGACGTCCTTTATGGACGAACCCTTACTGTGCAATTGCATTGAAGTATGATTAGTTTATTTCTCAATTCTGACTTTCATATAATAGCTGTGCTAATAATTTTGTCTTAATTTTTTGAATATATTAGGCCTATACATGCAATTGCTTTCGTTATATTGTATTGTATAATAGTATGTATATATATACGTGTTTTCTCTCAACTCTGAAGATGTGTGGTTATGGCAAGTGTTCATAGGTTGGGAACACCAGTGTTAGTGAAGAGCACATTGTTGTGTTCCGTTCATGAGCACTAGCGTTTAATCATAACACTAGTGCTCAAAAACTTAATGCCAGCGTTAACATTAGAAACGCCCGGACGCGTTCTATTAGTGTTACATTTACGCGTTAAAGCATTTGCACACGTCATGCGTTAACGAGTAGAACACCCATCAAGCGTTTAAAAATCGTAACACTAGTGTTCAGAAATTTAATGCTAGCGTTAACATTAGAAACGCCGGACGCGTTCTATTAGTGACGCGCATAGGTGTTCAATAATCGTAACACTAGTGTTCAAAAACTTAATGCCAGCGTTAACATTAGAAACGCCCGGACGCGTTCTATTAGTGTTACAATTTGGCATTTAAAAATGTGTTCTAGTTGTGAACACCCGGCTTTAGAGTGTGGAGGGTTTGAGATTACTATGCTCAGCAGGTTCAAGCAAAGCTGGCACAACTTGACCAGGCGACAAATGAAATGGCTTCCGACGACATCTTTGATGCACACACTTCTGCTCTTCGAGAAGAAATGGTGAAATTCTTCCAGGTCATGCTGAATGTCTGCTGAAGCGTCTCCACGGCCAGCAGTGCTCTTGAATGGTCACATCAGAGAGAAGACTTCGAGGAATTCTTGAAACTCAGTTTGATCTGGTGGTGCAAAGGTAGCAAGAGTTTCCTTTCAGACACCAGGAGCATTCCATCATGCACATTTGATGGTGAAAGCTATCTTTAGCATTAAAATATTTCTTTTCCAGCAGCTGTTCTCTCCAACTGCCAAAGAGAAGCACAGTGTAAAGGAGCTAGACTTTTTGTGAGCCTTCTCTATGTTCGGTTCTGGCATGAAGCTCCTCTGCCTATAAGAGCACCACTCAACGATCTACTGCTGCTGGAGGAGCTCAGTAAATATCTAAATATGAGAGTGGCAAAGGTTGCCTCGACCGCATTCGGTAGGCATATATGGTACGTTTAAGAAATTTTCGTCAGCACGTCCTTGTTTGACGACAGAATTGGAGTGGATGTGAAACACTGATGGTGACAAACCTCCACCTTCCACAGTCCATCAATTATGTGAAGTGCCTCGACCATCCTCCTGAACCCCTCAGCTCCCTTGGACTTGCATCTTCCGTCACAGAGAGAAATACTGTCATCGTTGACATTCTGAACTTGAATGGAAAAGAGAAGGCCCGAGGCTTCCTGGTTAAGGATCCTAAGGATGCGATGATCACTCCCACCAGGACCTCCTAAAGGCAGCGTCAGTCATGACAGTTATGAACGACTCTGCTGGGAGAGCCATTGGTTTGATGTAGCAGTAGATTAATCGTTGACAAAGAATGAAGAGCAGCAGTTCCTTCTTCAGCTCGTGAAACGATACAGGAACACCTACCCGTCCTGCTCTAAGGCCACGCTATATGAAGATGACAGAGGACATAGAATGTGTTACTCAAGAAAAGTTCCAGTGTTTCCTTCGCAAAATTGAATATTTTTGAACCTTTTCTTATTTTCATTGCTGCACTATATGTTTTAATTCAACTCAAATTCTGTTTTCTGTTCTTAGTGCAGATTACCGATTTCATGCTTAATATGGTGAAAATACCCTGACCTTGAGCGACCTCTAAATACTCATCAATCTGTCTCAAATTTGGTAGAGGTAATAGTGGGCAGCCATAGAACAAAAGGATGGTTGTGGAGCGCAACTCTGAGAAACTTTGTGTTTTTGGACCGCGCTAAGAAACACAGAAAGTCAAAGAGCAAAGATTTATTTAATCATAAGAGAAAACATTTAATACATGCATTCACATTCTGATGTGGAAGTGTTAAATAAAAATCCTGAGGACAAAGCATTTCTGCAGGCTCAGCTTGGAGATGGAAGGATGTCTAGTTCAATGGCACAAGTGGATAACAAGTTGAAAAGCAAGATGAAGAGAAACAAAAGAGAGACAAGGTGAAATTAAGAAATTAAGGCCAGCATTTATCAGGAGACATTGAGACAATCTATTAACTACTCCAATGTCCAGGTCCAGTGGTATTAAAACAGCATCAGAGTTATTTGAATCTGATTCTTCAGATAAGGATCGTCCATTAATTATGTCAACAAAATAGGGGAGGGGTTTGGAAAAGTTTGACAGTTGTTGACAGGGGAGAGGGTTCTGTTCAAGTTGACGTCAAATTTTTTCCCCAATGAAAGACTAAAAATAAAGTCATCTAAAAACATTTCTAAAACAAGGTCAATCCAAATCTCTAAAAAAAAGGTCATTGAGAAAAAAAGTCAGTCTGGCTACGCTGCCGGTAGGGGGGGGGTTCTGGGATTGTTGACATAATTTTTTGGGGGTCCGTCAATGTTTGACAGTTGTTGACAAGGGGGGAGGGGGTCAAAAAGGCCTAAAATTTGTTGACATAATTAATGGAAGACCCTAACTGTGATATAGACTGCGTCGAAATCACCAAAGACTAAAAGACCTCGCCCAAACAATGTTATCAGTCCGAAAGTGGCAGCAGCTCCTGATAGAATGAATGTCAGCGATATTAAAGCGTGGAAACAGAATAGTATCTAGTTGGAGTGTCAGCAGGCTGAAGAAAGGTTGATTGTGGTGATTAATAGGACAGAAACGGGAGTGGCACTGATCCCAGAATAAAATAAAATGCTGACCAAGAATGAAGATTAAAGCAGGCCTTGTTCCAGGTGATGTCTGACCATCGCAAGAAGTTTACGGACCCATAAAAGTCAACGGTCACAAAATGGCCCAATAAATATTTTAATGTGTTAATGTTTTAATCAATCTGACAAGGTTGAATAATGGAGACCAGAACTTTTTAATTATTCTACTCTTAGGCATAACAATTTAAGATTAACTTTTTTTACACAAATACGAAAAAGTTTATTATATTATCACAATTATTATGCTTACGATCCTTGTCTAAAATTTTGAAAACTTGTCATCTCATGTGGCACACCTAAACGATGGAATATTTTTATTATATTTTGCACACTAGCTTAGTTTATCAAAAGGAACATAACCTGGGGCTGTCCCATCAATTTACTCCAAATAATTTTTTTGAGCACCACCCTAATACACATACATGCATACATACATACAAAAGCATTATGCCCAGCTACACTTCATTTTGAAGTCTAAATGTGAACGGCCTCTGAATGAGGAAGTAAATATACGCTCCACCAGTCTTATAATAGCATCGCCTGGAAAAACCGTTAGTGAAAGCGCAAATGAAAATAGATCCCAAAACGTTGCTGGTTAAAGGCCGGCGGCCGCAGACGACGGTGGCATAGATCGACATTCCATGGTGGCGAAGTCGACACAATGGGACGTGACCCTGACCCTGACCTTGACCTTGACCCTGACCCTGACCTTGCCCCTGACCTTGACCATGACATTGACCCTGGTCTTGATCCTGATCCTGACCTTGACCTTGACCTTGAGAAAACAACATTTCAAGCGCCAATTAAAGAAGAGATTTTATGTTATGGTATCATTGAACCAACCCAGCTCTGGACGTTATGAAAAACGTTTGTCGTTATGAAAACTGTTGGGCGCTAAATATAGTAAATAAGTCATCAATTTGCCACAACTCTAATTTTAACATGCATTTGAGATATTGAATTAAATTGTTATGCCTAAAATGAATAGGTTTACATATAATTTTATATACGAAGTTTACAATGCGTGGATAAAATACGTGTAAGTGGCTTGTACTCGGTAAAAGCTCCAACATGGCTTTCAACCGGCTCATTCAACTTCGATGTCTTTGCTGGACATTCAGGACAAAATCTCAGAGGCAATGGATAATAATGAATATTCTCTGGGCATCTTCTTAGATCTTGCCAAAGCTTTTGATACCGTGGACCACAGAATCCTCCTAGCAAAATTAGAACACTACGGTATCAGGAATCGAGCACTTGACTGGTTTAGGAGCTATTTAACCGATCGCCAACAACAGGTCCTATGTAATAACTGTCTGTCCAAACGCTTACCCATTAGCTATGGTGTTCCCCAAGGTTCCATACTAGGGCCCCTCTTGTTTATTATATATATATCAATTATCTTCCTAATTCTACGTCACTGCTACACTTTATCCTATTTGCTGACGACACAAATGTCTTTCTGTCTAATCCCTCATATGAGCAACTTTTTAAAACTGCAAATATCGAAGTAAAATCAGTAAGCGATTGGTTCAGGGCCAATAAGCTCTCCTTAAATTTATCCAAATCAAACCTAATTTTATTTAGATCAAATAAAAAACAACCTCCACTAACTCCTAATGACTTGATAATTGATGATAAAACTATTCCCTAGGTCACTTCAACCAAATTTCTCAGAGTATATATCGACCAGCATTTAAAATGGAAAGTCCACATTGAGGAAATTAATGAAAAATCACTAAAAATATCGGTATACTAAACAGAATCTCACATGTAATACCCTCTCATATATTACTTAACCTGTACTTCACCCTTATTTACCCCTATCTAACCTACTGTAACATTATTTGGACCTCCACATACATTACTAACTTAAACAGCCTCATAATTTCTCCAAAAAGCAATACGTGTTGTAACTAAATCCCCTGTAAATTCACACACTAAACCTCTATTTGCTCAATATAACTTGTTAAACATTATTCAACTCAGATTCATCCAGACTTGTGAATTCATGTACAAGTACCATAACAATCTCCTTCCTCCCTCATTCTCTTTCTATTTTAACCAAGTTCCACATAATATTTGTATGAGATCTAAGCATGACTACAGAAGTATATATCCTAGAACGAACACTCGAAAAATGTCTATTAGGTTCCAGGGACCGCTCTCGTGGAACAGTCTTCCGTTCAGTATTAGATCTTCGTCATGTCACAGTCATTTCAGGTACTCGTTACGTGCACATGCAGCAGAGTTAATAGTTTAGTTTTTTTTAGTTAAGATGTAGTTTAGAAGAACTCCAACTTTTTTAATATAATTATATGTAATACCAAGTTTCCGCACCGTAAATTTTTCATGATACATTCAAGAACTGTATGTAGCTGCTTGGATTGATCCAAATCATTGCTTTCAACTTACATTGATTCCGCCATCGATTACCCTCCTACTCCTGAACAACAGGCTCCCTCTCAGCGGGACTTAGTCCCTTTCGGGTGCCTATTGTTCCCAGTGACAACAGCACGCAACTAGGACCTAAAATACCTGTAATCAATACTCCTACGTTACGTTATTATTTGTTTCTTCACTATACTACATTTGATTGCTTGATTTGTCTTGTTTTGTTGTTTGTTGTTTGGGATCAATAAAAAACAAATTGAATTGAAATTGAATTGAATTGAATTGAAAACAACTCTTTGTTGTCGTAGATGTATTGGAAAGTATTGTTTTGCTTATTTAGCGCGACTTGGCAATGGTGGTGGAACGAATGGTGGTGGAACGAGACCATGTTCTGAGTGTGGGAAAGGCGTTTAGACATTAATATCGCTGGGTGAGGGGTGTGTTTATTACAATGACAAGTTAGGACAGCGGCGCGGTGGGCTCCAACGTGACTTTTAGAAGAGTGGGAGCGACAGTCATTGATTTCCGTTGAATAGTCGGGCTTGAAATACCAATTGAACAAAGAAATAGGTTGAGATATTATTATAAATAAACTTCTATCTATGGTATCATCGAGTGTGGATGAGTATATTGAGCAGCTTTTCTTCCTGAGTTTAAGCCCCTGTTGTTCAAAAATTATAAAGGTGGACCACTACCACCTAATCTAATACAGGAAGAGTTCGCCAAATGTTTTTGAGATTAACGCACAGCGGTACCTCTTGATAGAGCGATCCACTATCGTTCTTGGAACCTAGCATTGAGATCCTTATAAACGAAACTAAAATACTCAACAATACTAACAGTTGAATTTGGACTCAAAACATACACCTTTAAAACGACCGCCTATTTCAGGACAAAGGCAAATGAAGTTCTCAATGCAGGTGAAACTCGTAAAATCCGTGCAGGAGAAAAAGGAGAAAAAGGCTAAAATCTAAAGCATCTAGAAGGGTTTACCAGAGAGGGACTGGTTGGAGGGTGGAGCGAGTTGTGGCATTGGACGTCGGTACCGCGAGATTTAAACCATGGCGTGCACGTGTATGTCCCAATTGTGTGGTCCAAAAAATTAAAAGTTGGAAATGCATAGCTCCACAAAACTGCCCTTGTTACACATGAAAACTTGAGTCTCTATGCAAAATTTTGGTAAGATATTTAGAGGTCTCTATGTTTGTCGACTTTTTGCAATATAGTATGAACTTGTCAAAAAAGATATTTAATTTTGATTTTTGTTCAAGTCAGTTAGACTATTATTATTTTCAAGTCAGTTATTATTTTGAACAATAAACAGTCCAATTAGAAATATATACGGCAGTGTTACTGCTTAGGCAGGCTGCATTACATTTATAATGCAATATAGTTTCAGATAATTAAGAAGTTATTCAGTCTGCATAAATCCCGTCATTGGAATGCTGGATAACCCGCAACCCACTATTATTTCATTTTGCCTTCGTTGGAACAGAAAACATTGTCCGATGACTGTAGACAAGTTGCAGCAAGTATTGTTTCTATGACTCATCCTTAGTACATCATTGTAAGAATAGATCAGAGCCACTCCACGTTCTGCGCAGTCATTGACGACCAATGTTAGGGTGGCCCTTAGAAATGAAAGTTCAAAATAATCTTGTGGCAGCCTTCCAATCTATTGCAATTATGAAGAAAACACTATGTGCAAAAATCTTTGCAATTGGTCAATATTTAGTGGTGGCCCTGGAGCTCTCAAGTTTTATTAATACGCGAATAAACTTCAAGAAGCGCAAGAAACGATCACAGGAGGAGCTCGCAGGCTGTACAAGCTAGGCAGGCAGTTCTGGATACTGATTCCTCATCAAGTGATGCAGTGATGAAAGTGATGGAACTGATGCTGAATGTAAAGGAAAAAACCGATAATACCAACAGTAGTTACAATGAAGCATCTGAACCTAAACGAGCCATATCCAATATTCTGTCTCCTGGTCTGACGTCGGCTTTGGATAGATCCAAGATCTCGTCAAGGAACGCTTCATTCGTTCTTAGCGAAGTGGCTTCCAGCGTTGGTCATGATGTCAACACTTTGAACAGCAACCGAAATCCCAGTTAACGAGCCAGGGCAATCAACAGAACGACAAGTCGAACAGCCGTATTGTTCTTTTAACCGTTCGTTATGACGGGAAGTTACTGGAAGATTTGACATCACGTGAGACATGTTGATCGTTTTCCAGTTCTTGTCTCAGGTGTAGGAGTTGAACAGTTACTGGGCATTCCAAAATTATTCTCAGGAACAGGTGCAGCCCTAGAAGTCGTCCAGTGTTTGATAAAGTGGAATAATTATTATCAGGTTTTCGCTTTGTATTGTACCTATCAATTTATATAGCGCCTTTCGCAGTGCGCTCCCAGTGCGAGAGACCCAGAGAAAAGAAAGAGGTCTTCAGACAACGAAAGAGGCACTTGGCCCATCAGTTAATAAGCAGGAACGTGTCAAAGGAGGAAGCTGGTTCCGTAGCGCAGGGCCAATGAAGGCAAAGGCTAGCGTTTTAGCCATGGGCAAGCAACAGCTTGTACTTCGATACGACAGGCTGTGACACAGGTCATCGCTCAGGTGCATGTGCTTCAAAGAGCAGGAAATGAATAAAGATCTTTTTTTTCTGGCATGTCGCCACCACGTTATTGAACTAATTGTTGGAGCTGCATTCCAAAACAACTTCCATTGAAACTTCTACTGAACCCGATTTCAAGAGGTTCAAGACTACTGGCAATTCATTGAAAGCGACAAATTTCAGACAACCTCATATACCGTTCTGACGTCCTGGAATTTGCTCATAAACATCTGGCAATTGAACAGCCACGAGACAATTAGGGCCTACAGAGAATTTCTCGAGCTCTCAGTTGTCTTTCTTGGAGATGTTCCAGCTCGTGGAATTCGGTGTCGAATGCTTGGCGCTATCCATCGGGCACGATGGATGGCAAAGTTATCTACACGATAAAGATGTGGTCTTTTCAAAAAGACTGCTGCAGTGGAACGCAGCATTCCTGATATCGCCATCTTTTCGGTTGTTGTCTATTTGAAAGCTTGGATAACTACGCCAACTTCACTCTCATGGAAGAACTTCTAATATACCCACATACAAAAATTTCTGCTGCTACAAGCAACAAGCTAGGGCTTCATCTGTGGTATCTTTCTGAAGAGCCTATTGGGCTTGCCCTTTTTGACCCAAGAGTATCCAATGACTCTAAGAAACTGATGATTGCTGCAATGGAAGAAGTAGCTCCAGATCGTCCGCCTATAAGACCCAGTGTGAAGTGAGATGCAGTTTTTGACACGGTGGCACCAGAGGTCTCGAAAAGTTCTGCACAACTAACTCCATGAAACTGTCTTAGGTGCTTGGTAGGCTATATGCAAGAATCGAGCCTTTCCCGTGGTAGGCCCAGTGGTGTGGAACGGGCTCCTCCAGGAGATACGCCTGCTCCCTGTGACTCTTACTGAAGTTTTCTTTACTAAACTCAAAACTGTACTTTTTGGCCGTGCTGGAGTCGGGAGCGCCTCTGAGTAGTCCTCTTGAAGGGTGCTATGTAAATTTATGAATGAACGAATTTATGAATGAATGAATGAACTAGTATATTTCTTAGTCAACTTAGTGAAAGACTGAGTGACAGTGAATGTGCTGAATAACATTTTTTAATTTTGTGATTCAAATCGCAAAATCGTATTACATAACAAATTTCAGAGCTCGAGGGCCACCCCTAAATATTATACAATTCCAAAGTTTTTTGTCCCAGAATTTTATTTCTATAATTGGCATGGATTGACCGTATGCCAGACTAAATGTTATGATTTTTATTTTTGGGCTGTATGCTAAGGGCCACCCTAACGACCATCAACAGCTTGACATTTGCCTTCATCGACTGGAAAGTAGGGTCCAGTGGTCAATGAGTAGAAGCCTTTGATAGGAAGGCTGTGGGTTTATCTTGATCGTAGATGATAGGCAGATCAAGAAGTTTTAAAGATCTCCTTGTGGCATACGCCTTCAGTGGAGTCTGCTGGTCGAAGGATTTCCTGTCCAGACGCTACATGGATAGCGGATTGGGTGGTTGAGTAGGTTTGTATTACCAGAGCCGACTCGATGTCTTCAGTGTATCGCTCATCAAAGAAAGCGCGTGGCTATAAGGTGCTCGAAGAAATATCAGAGATGACGACTGAAAGAGTTAAATAAAATCGACCTCAAACTAACTCCTTGAATCAGCATAAATCCTGGCTCATACAACTTCCAGTGCTTGCGAACACCCGAATCAGCACGCTGTGCGAGATTCTAGCTATCTCCCGAATTACCAATTGCGACTATTGTTGTTTTCGTGGCCTCACCACTGTTAGTCTATTCTGGTAATGCAACATGAAATTCCTCAGGATTGCCTAATTTTTTGAGAGTCCAGGCCCAATAATGTGCTTGTCAGGCATCCCTAACAACCAACATTGTGGGAACTCCTGATTGATGCCAGTGCCACCATAGCTGCCGTTTTTGTCACGTAGGAACTTTTTTATTGCAGAAAGTGAAAAAAAGCATGTGCTGTAAGCCTTTTTCATATTCAAGGCTGGCTTCACATATAAAAAAAACCCACTATTCATGATAAATTTGCAGCATATAGAGCAATATTGAACAATCCGATTGTATATGAAACGAATTGTAATGAAAAGTTGGCATGCGAAATGTAAAAATTAGCTATTAGCCAACAACCGTTTATCTATCAGAAAGAACTTGACACAAGTGTTTTATTTGTAAATAAGCTTATTATTCTTTTCTTTACTTAAATACAGTTGGCATAGTGATCATGATTTAGAAAGATGGTGCTTGATGTTCATGGGTACTAATTTTAATTCATAATGCAGCTATTAACGCGTCAGATGCACAATTTTGGCAATTTCTACAAAAAGTGTCAAAACCTAGCGACCTCTAAACATGCTCAGATCTCTTCAATTTTTCAACACAGAGTCTTTTAGTCAAGTCTAACAGAGGCAGCCTTGTGGAGCAGCATATTTTGAAAAAATATTTGTTCCCATGTAAGTTTGGACCACACTAATGTCCCAACACCTAAATACATACCTCCTCGCACAGTCATAAATGTGAAGAATTAGGATAACCGCCGTTTCGATTGGGCAGTATTATCAGCGATATATCCAGTGGATAAAGATCCTCAGTGCCCAACTAAATATCTTGCTCGCCTCAAAAAGCTGGATTTTACTGGAATAAAATTTCCGGTAAAGGTAAACGACATTGACAAATGTGAAAGACAGAATCTAGCGGTATCGCTAAGTGTGTTTGTATGGAATCGCGGTTTGTATCCGATATATCCGATGCAGGGAATACAAACCCGGGTTTATGGTACTCGGGTTACCCAGGTTAGCCGACATTTTTTGAAACCCGAAACCCGGGTTTGAACGCGACTGAAACCCGGGTTGGACGGGTTTTGAAAAGTGACCGCCGTGAAACTCGCAAATGCAGGGTAATGGAAATATAACGACAATAGTGGTTGATAAAGGGTTACGTAATACTAACTGTACTTACGTATTTATGGGCTCATTCCATGTCTTAATTGGTGATGCCATATTAGTGAGGCTTCACATTTCACACGACCAGTGATTAATGTTGAGTTTATTGACTTGTCGGAGTCGTCGCATCAAAATCGTGAGTAGGCTAATTATAGCGGTGAACTGTTTTTATTTAAATTTAATAACTTAAGACACAATCTCGAAATCAACAAATGTAAAGAACAGTGGCGTTAATCATGGGGTGGGCAGAGGTGGACTGTCCCTTCGCAAGTTTTGACTGAGGCCTGTCTGTCCCCCCCAAAAACATGCAAACACCCGGTCCCCGAGAAAGTGGCCCCCAATAGTTATGTACAGATTTTCACCTTTAGTAAAGTGTGGTGGTGTTTGGGAACACTTCGCTCGCCAGTTATTAAAATTTGCCGTCGGTTCTTCAAGAAGTATGTTTCATCATCTCTAGTCAAAACATAAAATAAACCTGCTCAAACACAAGGACGTTAATTGGTGACCCTTGTCGTTCTGACGAAGCCAAAGATAGTAGGCCTCCTCCCACGCAGTATCTACTTCGGTAAGTTCTGGTTCTGCCAAATTGGATTACAGAGTAATGATTGTAACGATGACTAATAATTCTTCTGAAAGCAAATGACAACATGCTTGCAGTAGAGTTTTTGCTACATTAGAGCCTTCAAAGAGGACACGCGCAGGATATTGATAGGCAGTGAGTTTCGTAATCTTCCGAAGTCTGCAAACTCTATCAAGAAACTAGTGCTATACCATGGAGATAAGGTTAGATCCTTCGTGACGTCGGACATTCCAAACCATAAGCAGGAACAGAGCTGACAGTGGCAGGGCCTAAAGCGACGATTTAGAGATTTAAAGCGAATAAGTGACATTTGACAATAATAATTCTTCTTATATTCAATGCTTTTTTAGACAGAACGCTCAGGAACGGCGTGTCGGGAACTTTCTTCAGCTATTAAAAATAATTTAGTTAACTTAAATTTTTAATTAAAAATTATTTAGTTACTTTAACTTAATGTTTATTTATATTTATTTATGTTTTAAAATAAGTGGTTCCGGTTTAGCCACTCGGAACCCTTCCAATTGCGTCCATATTGTTCTTAATTTGTTCAGTTCCGGAACCTTTTTTCTAAAAAGCACTACTTATAGCCTTATTTGAAAGAACTTCTTTCACGATTTTCTTCAGTTTTCTGTTTTATGCAGATTCCTGACTGTTTGAGAACTTTGGACTTTGTAGCTGCATACCACGACGTTGTTCTTATCGCAAGAAATAGTGCAGTAATAACGCTTATCATGTAAAATTTATAAACCCGCCAAACCCGGGTTACCCGGGCTACCCGAGTTTTTACGGTCGTCAAACCCGACACCCGGGTTTCGAAAAAAGGCCTCGGGTTTGCATTCCCTAATCCGATGTATCAAACCACCTACCTATCACTTATTGACCACAATGTCGACCTTCTACTACTAGCTGACGGATGGAACCGGCTCTATGTCTGGATCAAGAACTAGGCCCTCATACTGTATAAAAACAGCAACTACGAACACAGGAAGCACCCATGCCGCTGCTGTTTACATCCATTGTGTAGGCAAGACCAGCTGCAAGCTCATGTAAAAGATTGCCGCGGTATTAGCAAGAAACAACAGAGGATTGAGATGCCCGAAGAAGGTAAAAATATGCTCACATTTAAGAAACACAACAAACAGATGCGAGTTCCATACATTATTTCTGCTGACTTTAAAACATTAAATGTCCCAGTGGAAAATCCCGAAGATAGGAACACCATAATCATTGCCGATCAGAAACTATGCAGCTTCTGCTATGTAGTTATTCGTAGTGATGGTTTATCACACAAACCCGTACTTTATCCGAGACAGAACGCTGTAGAGGAATTCCTTCATCATTTTGCAAGGTGAGTTTGCTAACAAGACACAAAAGATGGGCATGACAGAGACAGGTCAACAATCATTTAGTGAGGCTACTAATTGTCACATCTGAGGAGATGCATTAATAAAACAAAGACAAAGTCGGTGACCACTGTCATATAACTGGTAACAGTCGAGGAGCAGGAGTGTAACCTCAAGCTTCGCATATACCCCTATAGGTGTAATGAACCAGTGGTCTTTCACAATCTTCGTGGCTACTGTATCCCAAATAATATTGGACATGTATATGACATTCAGCCTAGACCAGCTGAAGTTCATCGACAGTCTCCAGTTCTTGAATAGTTCTTTGGACAAATTTTCAATCAATCTATCACTGGATGATTTAAAATTCACAGCCTCCAATGCTAACACTGGCAATGATAGTGTTAAGCTATATATATATTGCGGCGGTAAGGCGTTTATCCCAATTAATAGATATATAGCTACAATCGCTTCGACGAGATGCATTCCATAGTAGGGCATAGCAAGAAATATGTTTTGGTTCGCAGAAGTGCCCACATTCTCAAAGCTAGCGATACCATGATTGGTGATTTGGCTCTGGGTGGAAATAGAGTGTCTTGGCTTCCCACAGGACCCTCAACATCAAACAGTGAACGCCTCTGAGGAGTATTTTAAGTGGCACTATATAAATTTACGATTACGATTACGATTAAGAGTGACGCGGCCAGTATAGCACACGTTTCAAGAAGGGTCAGCGGCGCCATTATAAGGTTGAACAGGGTGCCATCGGTGGCGTTGGAGGTGACTAATAAGCAAGATGTAGACTCCCAGGTCGTTCTTGCCAAAAGATATACTGACCCAAATAGATACCGCTGTCAGGCAGCATTAGGCTGACCAGAACACGATCCTTAAGAGTTATACAGACATCATTAAGATACTTGACTATATCCTCCCCTTGACAGCAAATTTGCCAGAACAGGTTTTACTTCCTCGAGCAACCATGCTCGTAGCTCGCCGTATTTAGCATTCACCTCAGACTTTACAAATGAGTGGATGTATACGCAGAGTGGTTTCCATTATGGGGCAACAAACTATTTTTTACAGATTGAATGTCAGAAATCCGTGCGCATATGGAAGGTCGGCCTGACGGGAAAAGTGTTGGGAATTGGAAAATAAGTGGGGGTTGGAAGCAGGCTTCCAACCACCGGGGATTGAATTGAGGTCGTCTGTAGTGACCCACCAAGGGTCAAAAGATTTGCAGGAATTTACCGAAGACTCTGGCGAAGCATATAAAGCTTACAGGCTGTGGATCCTATCCGTAAGATATATTGCTCATTAGGGTGGCAGTAAAAAAGGATTTTTTAATAATGTCAGGGACATCCTCCAGTTCTGTTCGTATTGGTAGTAGAAACTCATGTGCAAAATCTTTTTAAAATATTCCATTATTTAGGGGTGCCAAATGACAACTTAAATTTGGTAAAAGTATGCGTCATCGAAGCCACACAAATCAACTTTTTATTTTTTTCAGGAGCTAGATGAATGTTAAACACTTCTAGAGCCTATAATTTTATTACTGTGATATGTGATGAGTGCTATGTACTATGGATTGTTTGATACCTTATTCTCTGATGACTGGTTTTATAAATACATGATTAAATAATAAATATATAAATTGGAACAAACTGGAGCTGAGGAGTAAATCAATAATTTAAATTTTTTAAACAATTTTCTGGACTTCTGTATTTTTAAGGCTTTCATAAGCCTAATTATTTATTTATATTTACTCACAATATCCCATAGTATCTATAACCAATTTCAAATTAATACAGCATTTTGTAATAGAGAAAAAGCTCTTCATATCAAAAGTAAATAATGTTTTTTAAAACATTTAATATCTGGCTAAAGTTTGGTTTCGGGTCAGAACATATAATTAATATAGTAGAAAATCAGATTATAATTAGCAACTCTGTACAAGTTCAAATGTAAATAATTTTTAAAGCTTATTTCAAAAATTACTTTGCAAGAAAAATCATAAAATACCCAATACCCAACAATTAGTCTAGTCTATTGTATTCAGTGTTTCCAATCTCTTTATGGACTTGCTTGTTTTCAGTATTTTTAATTGGAAACTAGGATTCATTCATTCCAAGAATTTATACAGCGCCCTTCAAGAAGCCTACTCAGAGGTCCTCAAAGGTTAGCATGTTCAAAACCTTCTACCAGATTTGAAACTGAAATTTGCTTTGTTGGATTCACACATGATTCAATCAATATTGCAAGGCTGCTTTAATTAAAACAGACATCAAAGGTTTTTCATTTGTTAAAAGTCCTTGGCAAAACTGTTCGTGAAAGTGTACGCATGACAATTGGAACAGTTGAGGCTTTTTGAAATTAAGCTCACTTGCCTGGGACTACAATGCACCATGCAACCAGGAGGCTCGAGAAGATCTACAATGAGTGGAGGAATTCACAAAAGGCAGCATGGAGAGGTGGAGAAACACCGAAAGTCAAAGACTAAAGATTTGTTGAATCATTAGAGAAAACATTTAATATTTCACATTCTGATGCGAAAGTGTAAAATAAAAATCCTGAGGACAGAGCATTTCTGCAGGCTCAGCTTAGAGATGGAAGGATATCAAGTTCAATGGCACAAGTGGATAACAAGTTGAAAAACAAGATGGAGAGAAACAGAAGAGAGACAAGTGTAACTGAGGCCAGAATTTATCAAGAGAAATTGAGACAATCTATTGCTACTACTCCAATGTCCGGGTCCAGTGGTATAAAGACAGCTGCCGAGTTACTTAAATCTGATGCTTATTACTGCTATATAGAGTGCGTCGAAAACTCTGAGTCTGGTGATGAGGCAGAAACCCCAAAGACTAAAAGACCTCGCCCAAAGAATATTATCAATCTGCACGGGGGGTCCGATTGCGCATTGGATAACATCTGGCGTAGATAGCGAGAGGTACCGAGTTCGAGTCCCGTAGGGCGGATATGCTTTGTAGGCTGCTATTAGCGCCGTTTTATTGCAGGCTGTCTGTTCTGTTAGTAGTTAATATTTAAATTGCATAACATGTAAATGTAAAGCGCAGTGCGTTTGCCAGGCGTTTAATAAAGAAAAGATTATTATTATTACGTAGCAGCAGCTCTTGATC
This sequence comes from Aporrectodea caliginosa, assembly GCA_020284085.1. Taxonomy (NCBI): domain Eukaryota; kingdom Metazoa; phylum Annelida; class Clitellata; order Crassiclitellata; family Lumbricidae; genus Aporrectodea; species Aporrectodea caliginosa. Next base: position 459,545 of record JACEVL010000341.1, on the reverse strand, counting down.
GAATGAAGGACAGGTATAGTAATGCGCACTTAGTTGGAGTGTCAGCAGACTGAAGATAGGTTGAGTGTGGTGAATGATAGGACAGACACGGGAGTGGCACTGATACCAGAACAAATGCTGACCAAGAATGACAGTCAAAAGCAGGTCTTGCTCCAGGTGGTGTCCGAGCATCGAAAATGTTTTCGGACCTCAAGAAATCAACGGTCACAGAATGGACCAATAAATATTTTTATTTGTTAATGATTTAATCAAACTTATAAGGCTGATTAAAGCTCACCAGTACGTTTTAATTATTCTACTTTTAAGCAAAACAATTTAAGGTTTACTTTATCTTACACAAAATACGAATATAGTTTATAATATTATCACAATTGTGCTTACGATCCTTTTATAAAATGTGGAAAATTTGTTATCGATGTGGCACACCTAAATGATGGAATCGATGTGGCACACCTAAATGATGGAATATCTTTATCATATTTTGCACACTAGCTTACTTTATCAAAAGGAACATAACCTGGGGCTGTCCCATCAATTTACTAGAAATAATTTTCTGAGCACCACCCTATTGCCCAATATGTATTTCCCGCTTCCAGAAATACACATATTTTGAACTTGGGGATCTGTCGGAATAGAACAGTATGGTCGACTCACATCATAAGATTTGAGGTTACCTCAGGTAAAAAGGAGAAACAAATATGCAAAAATACAAATTCGATGATATTGTTGGTTTAAGCAACTGGGTATATACTATTACAAAATCCACCACAGAAATGTTGGCCGCTGTGCCCCAGGAATACATCGATTTTGTGTCAAAGGACTATTCCACCCGCGACATCTACACAAGGGTGCATATGAATTTTCCAATAACAGCCGCACGGTTTCCTGGCATCACTTAACAGACCGCAGCTGAGACCGTTAATGTAGACTGTGGTTTCTGAAAGCTGACGATATCATGCGTATGCAACAGTGATTCCTCAGTTCGCATCATTTATTGGCTAGTTTACATTTGAAGCTCACAGTTTAATGCGACTAGGATTATTTGTCATCCAAGCCAAACAAGTTTTGAAATTGTGGCTAAAAAACGAGGTGCTGTAACAACTCCGGATATTGAGTTAAATACAACCATACTATTAGAAGAATTGTAGCAACTATGTCGCTGTATCCAAAGCTATCGGACCCGACAATTTCGGATGATAAGTCACCAGAAACCTTGGATCCAGCTGAGAAGATACCAAAGACCTTTCGTCTGCAGAAAATCTAAAACCTTGAAGCTTTGCTTCGATCTGAAGTGGAATTCCGCAGCGCCCTCTATAAAAAGTATCGCAGAGCTGTAAATATTGCTAATGGTGCTTCCGCCACTTGTGCACTTTTAGGACTAGGCGCGGGTGCAGTAGGAACAACCTTGCTGGTAACAGGAATTGGCCTAGTGCCAGGATTAATTCTTGAGGTTTTGCGGTGCTGTCCAGTTTGTTCGATTTCGCTGGAGTTGCCATCAGTCGAAGATGTTCGGCTAAAGCGGCAAAACATGAAGCCATACGAATGCTGGGTAGCAGTAAACTGAACACCATGTACAGTCATGTATTGAAGGCCCTCGAAGATAATCTGATCAGCGAGGATAGCTACAAGTTGATTCTTGAAGAGATTGGAAAATATCGAGCCATGAAAGATGAGATCCGGTTTAAATCTGTAGGAATGGGTGAAGGTTCCATTAGCGAGGACTTAAAAAAGAGTTGATCAAAAAGGGTCGCGAAAAAGCACGAGCAGAATTTTTAAAGCAGCTCGCCTTTTCAGAATCACCATAACCTGAAACTGTGTGTGCTGGACTGATTACAAGGCTGTTAAAGACCCCCCTAACCCCATCAGCTCCCCCTTAACGAAATAACAAAAAACTGTTATATTTAACTGACCTGTTTTTTCAAGCTACTACCCAACGTTACAAAAGAGAAAATGTAGATCGTATTTTTCCATCTCTTTCAACATTTTTCTGGGTACGCGGCTTATATTGCGCCAACAATGTGGAGGTCGTCTGGAGGCCGTTGCTGGAGCTGGTGTATTCTATTTTGAGTAAGAAATGGCTTCTATTGCGCCGTAACCGTTTTGGTTTATAGGATGTACCTTGAATGAGAAATGGCTTTTAATGTAACGTAGCCGCTTGGAGTTCGTCTGGAAGGCGTTGCTGGAGCTGGTGGATTCTGTGTTAGGTGGGAAACGGCTTATATTGCGCCAAAACCTGTGAAGGTCGTCTGGAGGACCTGGACGGAGCTGGTGGAGTCTATTTTGAGCAAGAAGTAAATTCTGTTGCGTGAAAACCGCTAGTTTTCATACTACTGAGTATCCTAACAGATTTGCAAATTTTATTGCAAGTGTGACCAGATCCAGATTACTTGGGTCTCCAGGGAAGAAACCCAGCAACAGAACAATTGAAAGAAAACTATTCGATGTTGGTCTGCAGTCGTATCGTCCTTCATGAAAACCAAGCCTCTCACCGAAGAAAGTAAAGGACCGGCTGACCTTTGGTCATATGTGCAAACAGTGGACTTCTGACCAGTGGGAGAGCGTAAACTTTTCGGATGAGAGCACTTTCACACAGTTGTATAGTTTTTGCAGGCATACGAGAAGACCACCTAACCAAAAGCATTATCTCAAGTACGTCATACCGACAGTGAAGCAGGTACTGAAGGTCATGGTTGGGGAGCAGTGTCAGGTGCTGGATTGGCTGGTCTGTGGGTGATGCTAAAAACATCACAATTAATGGAAAGATTTATCGGAACACCCTGAGAGAGAAACGGCCAAACTTCATCAATATCCATGACATCAGCCACTTCCAACAGGATGGCGCATCATGTCATGGTACAAAAGCCGTCAAATCATGGCTGAAGCAGAAATGCATTCCGCTGCTGAAGCCGTGGTGTGGTAGCAGTCCATACTTGAACATCATTGAGAGTGTGTGGACTGTGCTGTCCACAATCCAACTTTTAAGGCGGACTTGGTAAACTGGATCAAGACCGTGTGAATGAGCGAGAGCCGAATTCAACCGAAAACTGGCCCGATCTGCATACAAACTGGCATTAAAAACCAAGGATGTCTTTGCAATAATTGTTCTATTGCTGGCTGTGGTGACACTAAATGTTGCACAGACAGTCGAAGCAATAGATAAACCTTTGATTCTGAGCACTGCCTTTGTTTCGCTGATTATATTCCATTTCTGCAGAAAACTCGCCAAATCGATACTATGACACACATAAATTATTGTCATTACTGCTAAAATATACCATTGCAAGTATTCCATTTTGGTCCTGGTGGTATACAACGCAATTAAACATTGAAAAGACACTTCAGACCGTGTTAGTGCTAATAACCTTTATTTTTTTTAAATAGCTTGTTCTTTCAATGAGTTAGTTCATTAAAATGGGTGGTCGCAAACTTTTGGCCATGACTGTACATACTTGAACAGTTACAATTGGACGTCATAACTTGTTTTTTTGAGTGTAAACGAATTCGCGGCATAGCCCTTTTAAGTCGACTTGGAGAGGACGAGAAAAGCATGAAGCGTTTGACTTCCCCTACGCTAATGTTGGCGAGAGTCCATCGTTATCGTAAACTCCAAATTTGTAAATCGCTACAATAAACCTAAGCACAGGGCACCAGCTTATTCATGAGCACTACGTGGCATTAGAGGGGTTGCCTAGATGTCAATTTCCAGTGAAAGTCCGAGTCAGGTTGCCATGGAGACTAGACAGAGGAGGCAGAGCAGCTGCTAGGGCTGCTAGTCCAGACGTCGACTTCTCTCTCGCCGTATAATTACCTTTCCACAAATACTGTAAGTCGATTAATTCAGTTTAGCCGAGTTCGGTCTGTCGCAGATCTGCTCATAAGTGAGGAAGAATACCATTAATAAAGACAATTACCTTTTTACCTACCCATTTCCAACTTATATTTATTATCAAAAATAGTTGAAAAATATGTCTATAAGCAGCTCGTTCAATATTTGAGACAAACTTTCTTTCACGCAGGCAACATTTTATGTTAATTGGATTTCAGAAAATTCAACTCAACTGAGTCTGTGCCAACCCTTTTCTTTGTAAATAACTATGGAGCTGTTGACCGGAGACACTGAGCAGTGTAGCACTCGTCGCTCTTTTTGGTGTGCGTGAGGCCTTCGACTCTATTGAAGGGTCTATCGAAAGGTCTTGAAAAGTTGCTCGATGTCGTGGGTTGCATTTTTTCCTCTCGGCGCATTTTGTTCGATCGTGGTTTCTTTGTGTGAGGTCAGGATCACCTCGGATGAGTCTTTCTTGATGTGGCGCTATATAAATTTGCAATTACCATTTCCATTGCAAAGCATAAAATTTATTTAATGGGTCGCATACAGTTGTCACCTTTTTCAGTTGCCTATCATTAAGCCCGATAAAGGAATTGAGTTTGAGCAAAATTATTATTAAATAGTCTAACCTCGTAATATAGAAAATGATGTCATAGTGTTGTCCGTGTTGAATATCGACTCCTCTTCGCAGATCGAAGGCGTGCGTTAGTTTGACTAAGAAAGACACGTTCATAGTAACGCACTTAAATAGAGAACGTAGGTCTATGTGGATTACTCGACCTAGTCAATATTAAACTGATAACGTGTGTATGTCGGTCAATGAGCCCCAATGTCACCTGATTTGATTTGCGATCCTTAAACTTTGACATGGCCAACGATAAGGAAATTCATAATCGAAGATAAGAGTAGGCCTTCATTTGAAATCCACCAGAGTCCATTTTTCACAGTATTGAGTTAACTAAGTTCTGTTATATTTAATGCTATAAAGCATGTATTGACAGGTGTTGGCCTATTGTTTATAAAACCCACGTCAATCTAGAGATACTATGAGAAGAAAATATAGCGTTCATGTAAAAACAGCTGGAGTCCAGAACTTCAGTATTTCTGCCATTGATTGAAGCAGAGGCTCGGCCTACTTGTGCGGGTTAGGGATTTGTAAATGTCGTCCTCTATTATTAGTCTTAAGAGTAACAGAAATAGTTATCCAACATCTTGTTACTTTTTCCTCAGATTGTTCTCAAACAATGTTTTCTTTGGAGTGTCTGATTTAGGGTTAAAGTTTGAGTCATTGACAAGCAAAGTTCAATAGCTGAGCCGAAAAGCAAAGTAAATAGAAGCGGCAGTGGCGGATTTAGCTATTGGCCCGGGGGCGGTTCCCCCCCGCCGGCCCCGCTTGGTTGTATGATGGCGCCCCTCAAGACCAAACTCGTCATGGTGGACAAAAGAGGCGACAAACTTAAATTTTTAAAGACATTTTATCATCTACGCCCTTACATTTCACGACGGCCTAATCGTATGAAACACGACAAATGTCAGTCGATGCACTGTTTACAGCAAGCTATACAGCATATCGAGTGTCCATTCTGAGACCCCTTCAGCCGGAGGGGCTGCAGGGTAACCCTGCAGCCGGAAAGTCTCCTGGGTCAGTTCTCTCCCACTGTCTGTGAAAGCCCACAAACCGAATATTATATATTTATGTTATATATGTATATATATATATATATATACATAAATGATCACCGCTGTCCTCAGTAGTCATGTTTCTTCTATATATAGACTACCCGACAACTCTATCCCCTTCCTCTGTCTCACTGTCTGTCGTTCAGTTTGATATATTATGCGTATCACATGAAACAACCTCTGCATTTGGAATTCGAAGAAACCCATCTTTCCTATACGGTCGGGTTTCCTATGTCGTTGCTGCCTTCCGTGGCGCTAGGTAGGCGCCCTGTTGACCTCTCTAAGTCCAGGGCGGGCTTATAGGCCCTATAGCATAGGGCGTTTATCAATGGCGCTGGCCGCTGAGTCATGAAGTCGCGGAATATCTGTAAGTTGTCTATTCCAAATTTCCTTGATAAAAAATGAAGCGACATAAACTACGTAGAACTCAGTTTTAGGAAGTTGTGAGCGAACCGAGCAGCAGCTGCAGCAAGTTCTATGGAGTTCAGGACAGCTATTTGTGAGGGGCACTGATTCCTCACCATTTTCAGATGAACAGGTAATTGAATCCAACAGGCCACAGCAGTTTGATCAGCCAGAATGAAGAAGCCCATAGACTTTGCAACTATCAAGGACAGAACAGTTCTGAGTCTGGTAAGACCCATATATTTATACCATGGATTAACGTTAGTAGTAGAGGGAATGGTCTTTTGAGCACAGCGCCATATAAGTTATCAATTTGCTCTAGGTCGTTTGAACACAGCGCTACATAAGTTCATCAATTTGCTCTTGGTCGTTTGGACACAGCGTTAGTAGAGCGCATTTTTATTTTTGAACAACCGGGTTTCGACAACCACAATTCTACACAGAAATATAGTGCCAAGATGGGGCAAGAAACGAGAACCAAAACCAAGTCCAAACTCGATATACCAACCAACACCAAACCCAAACTAGATGTTCCAACCAAAACCAAGACCAGCCCAATGCACCAACCAAAACCAACTAGCCCGATATACCAACACCAACCAAAACCAAGTCCAAACTCGATATACCAACCAAAGCCAAGACTAGCCCGATATACCAACCGAAACCAAGACCAGCCCGATGTACCAACCGAAACCAAGACCAGCCCGATATACCAACCGAAACCAAGACCTGCCCGATGTACCAACCGAAACCAAGACCAGCCCGATGTACCAACCAAAGCCAAACCCAAACTAGATGCACCAACCAAAACCAAGTCCAAACTCGATATACCAACCAACACCAAACCCAAACTAGATGTTCCAACCAAAACCAAGACCAGCCCAATGCACCAACCAAAACCACGACTAGCCCGATATACCAACCAAAAAACCAAGACCAAACTCGATGCACAACCAAAACCAAGGGCAAACTAGATATGCCAACCGAAACCAAGACCAAACACGATATACCAACCAACACCAATCCCAAACAGATGTACCAACCAACACCAATCCCAAACAGATGTACCAACCAAGACCAAGACTAGCTCGATGTACCAACCAAAACCAAGACAAGACTCGATATACCAACTAGAACCAAAGCCAAACTAGATGCACCAACCGAAACCAAGACTAGCCCAATGTACCAGCCAAAAACCAAGACCCGACTCGACAGACCATCCAAACCCAAGACCAGCCCGATACACCAACCAAAACAAAGACCAGACTCCATATACCATCCAAAACCAAACCCAAACTAGATGCACCAAAATCCAGAACCAGACCAAACAAAGACCAGACTCAATATACCATCCAAAACCAAACCCAAACTAGATGCACCAAAATCCAGGACCAGACCGATACACCAACCAAAACGAAACCCAAACTAGATACACCAACCGAAGCCAAACCCAACTATATGCACCAACAAAAACAAAGACTAGCCCGATGTACCAACCAAAACCAACCAAGACTAGCTCGATGTACCAACCAAAACCAAGACCAAACTCGATACACCAACAAAGACCAAACTGCATATACCATCCAAAACCCAAACACGATGTACCAACCAAAAACCAATACCAACCACGATATGCCAACCAAATCCAAGACCAACCCAGAATATACCAACCAAGACCAAGGCCAAATACGATGCCCCAACCAAATCCAAGACCAACCCTGAAATACCAACCAAACCAAGACTAGCCCAATATACCAACAAAACCCAAGACTAGCCCGATGGACCAACCGAAACAAAGGCCAAACTCGAAATGCGAAACAAAACCCAAGACCAAACCCGATATACCAACGAAAACCAAGGCCAAATCCGATGCCCCAGCCAAACGCAAGAGCAAAAATACCGACAAAACCACGAGACAAGCCCCAAAACACAAATTTTTCCAATAGATACACCAACCCAAACCAAGGTCTACACCGGCATACCAATCCGAGACAAGATCTACACGATATGGCTGCCCGATGTCTACACCAGCCCCACCCAATATCTGCACAAGTACAAAGTGTCGCCACAACCCCACTAGGCACCATACGAAATTTCCAAAACTACTCGTCGTCGAAACAACCAATTGGACAAATAGTTGTCGAAGAGAATACAGATATTTAGTTTGTATGCCAGTTGTTGGAAACAAGCAAAGAGATACAGTATTCCAAAGTACACGCAATAGTACAATGGCTGTGCAGGCAACATTCGAGAGTATAGGTATTCGAACCAAGAAGTCGATATCGCACCACCTATTGGTCGAAAATGCCTACGAGAACAACCTCCTGTCAGACATTTCTAGAGTCGACTACCTAGCCAAACACAGGGGCAGCACACACCTTCGCCCACTAGACGGTCTTCCAGTATTTGTAGACGATATATATGTTTTTGGCTATCTTCGCAAGGAAGACATCGTGGAAACCAAAGGACAAATTCTATGTACCACGGGAGATACCGGTTCTGCAAAGAACATATTGTCTCGTGTTGTACTTGCGGTACGCACAGCAATGGGCGGAACAGACGATGGTGCTTGTCGTCGCATACCAACCAACCTCCTCCAAACCATTGCCCTCCACAAGGAAGCCGGTAGCACAATTCGTGCCACAGTCGCAAGAATCGAAGAAAATACGGACTGTGCAGCCAAAACGAAATGGCTGGAACTATACGAGGGCAAAGAACCAGTCGGCCTATTTGTGGCAAAGGTAGATGTTTCCGAGATTCCCATAGAGGAATTGCAAGCGGCACTACCAACATTCGAGAGGCAGCTCCTTTCCCATGGCTATGGGCTATATTCTATCGACTACACCCAAGACTTCTCCGGTGTCCTCGATCGCAAAACCCTCGTAGAATATCTATGCAGGACACACAACTTTCGAGAGCAAGGCGATTTCTACAGCGCGATGTGCTACAAAGAAGGACCAACAATTTTGGACAACACCAACAGCGTCGGAAACCATGTGTGCACATGGATCCAAAATACCCCAAATGGTAGCACCACTCGCACGAAAATCTACAACAAAATTGTCTCGAATTTCGAGGCGGGAGATGTCCAAGCCACAATTGGGGCCCATCTCTCCGAATATGTAGATTGTCCAAACGAACATCTTCGCAAAACCTTCCACCACCCAGATGTACAACGAAACAAGATGCACACGAATCGAGGTATCGCTATACGGATGTTTCGGCGACCAACTCTCCACAGACACCGCCAAAACCGTTGTAGACGAGGTACTAGAGTTGGTATCTCCGAACAACGATTCGTCGTGCAAACCCCGGAACAACAATGGAGGAAACTCGCTGCAGGTCTAGATAGATGCCTTGTCTTGGCCAATCGTCCGCAAGGCGAAATCTATGTAGCTTGGTATGCCCATACGAGAACCGGCAGAGTCGCGGGTGTACGAATCTCCCCAACACAGACTACTATGGAAGACGAAATCTATGGACCTCCCACCACCATATACTGGAACCCAATTGTAGTAGTTGTGGCACCAACGCCTGGAAAAAAGAAGGTTTTGCAAGAACTAGCCGACAAAACCCAGGAATTCTGCAGCGAGAACTGGAAGAAGCCAAGACTCGCATGTTTGTCGCTCCGTCCCCAATCGCAAAAGACTGCGCCAGGACAATGGACTTGGAAGAAGGAGAGTATGGCTGCCGACAATACGCACTAGCAATGTTTCGTGGGACACCTCGAATAGTACTATTTCTCTACTCTATTGGCCGAGAAGCAGAAAAAGACTGCACAGGAATACCAGTCTATGGTTTCTTCCTACAAGCCGAACTGGAGAGACTCGGTGGCGCAAAAGCTCTAGCAGAAGCCCGCGCCCCAATTCGATGCCATCTTGGAAAAGAGAGGACAACACCACAGAAAAGAAAAGATCGTCTAGCCACAGTTGCACTCGTACTACACACAGACAAAGAATAGACCCACTACAAACGGGTTGTATCGCAACAGCCTACTGTACAACCACAAATCCCTGCTCGATACAGAAAACGGCACAACTATTCCAACCAACTACATAGAGTCCACCGAGTTTCCAATCCAACCACTCTCGTGCCGTATCCGCAGAGATGTGTCCTACAATTTCTCCACCCAACTCTGGATCCAACTTTGCAACAAGAGAATCCAACTCCTTTCGACTATTCCACTCTTTTCGACAAGAGCCACTATCGTACACCTCCTTGGTAGCTTGGTATGCCCATACGTACACAAAGAAAACAGAAGAGAAGAGTGCTTAAAAACAAAAGATTGGTGAAAAACGAACACCAGGAGAAGGCCAGAAGACAATAAGGAAAGAACTAAAAAGGCAAATGAAGAAAACAAGCATTCAATAAAGCTTGCCAAAACTGCAAGGCCCGGACAAAAATTGGCAAAAAGATAAAGAGAAATGAAAGAACAGAGGATACTGTTACATGTGCAGCATTGAATATGGCAACGTTAATGATCGTAAGAGACATGAGCAGTGGCTTAGATGCGAAGGATGTTGCAACAGATGGTTTCACCAAAGTTAGGCGGAGGAATTTGGGTCCTTGATAACGATGACTTGTAAAGAATGTTTAACAAATTAGAAATGTTCATGTTCTTTTCTACTTCTTTCATTGACATAGCCATAAGTCGAGTGACATGCTATTTAGATGCATAAGTCTGCGGATAGGCCCTATGTTTTTGTAATAAATGTATGTAGGCTAGGGTGTGTCTAAAACATGAAATTTCAAAATTAATATCGGCCTTGTTGTTTTCGTGTTCCACCTTGAGAAACATTGTAATTTGACAAATTAGATGAAAATCGGAATAGATTTAGAACTTGCGCAAAGCCCCGGAAGAATTATCACTTAGGAAACAATGTAATAGCCTAAATTGCAACTTTGAAAGATCGAGACAAATTTCAACACTTAAACATAAAATATAGGGCAAAGAAAGGTAAAAGAAGAACCGTTAGTTATTTGACACTTACCTCTTTACTGGATCCTCTCAGGCTCATACTATTCCATCTGAACTGCATTTAATCTCTACCTGGGCTTGTGCCAATAACCTTACCTTAAATAGCTCTAAATCTAAAGAAATGATCATTTTCCGCCCTCGACACCGATTTTACCCTCCTCCTCCATTACCTAATAGTACCCGAGTTAAAACTTTGAAGATACTGGGTGTAATCCTTCAAGATAACCTCAAACTCACAGCCCATATAGACCACCTCACAGCCACTTGCTCCTTCTCTCTTTATGCTATCAGAAAACTCAAAACCCATGCCCTTTCCTCCTCATCTATCCATAATGTAACCAAAGCCACTGCCGTTGCTAAACTTCTATATGCCTCCCCATCCTGGTGGGATCTCACCCTGGCTTCCGATAAAGAACGCCTGGCAAAACTCCTAAAAAGAGCCAAACGCCTAGGTTACCTAGAGCAATCCTTTCCAACAGTCTCTGAACTTGCCAATATAGCCGATGCAAAACTCCTTTTTCTCCATATTGCACAACCCCAAGCATGTACTTCACCAACTCTTACCTCCACTCCGACCCCTCTCCTCTCTCCAATTAAGATCTAGAGCACACAACCATACTCTCTCACCCAAGGACAACTTATCACCAATAGAAAATGTTTGGAGTGTTAAGGCGGCAACTGTTTATGCCGATCCCGAACCCCAGACATTGAACACCTTAAAACGTCGTCTTCGTAAGGCATGGACATCGATACCTCTGACAACTCTGAAAAATCTAACGGCTCGATGCCTAATCGACTTGAGGCTGTAATAAAGAGTAAAGGAAACATTATTAAATACTAAATGATAATTTGTATTAATTAATTAATTATGTGTGGATTAACAATGATGGTCGTACAATATTGTTTTCGGCCTAACTGGACGTTTGCTTGGGACGAATTTGATGACGTCACGGATATTGGCGCTAAAATTTTAATAAGTGAGCTAGTGATCTAATTTTTTGCGTAACGTTCTCACCTGAATAACCTATCCTCCAGTATACAACTTTCCATATTATATTGTGTATAACATTATTTGTCTGCATTCAAAATCGTTCTCGACCTATCGAGTAACCCTATAGTATAACAATATTTATTCTCTACATCAATCAACTTCAATGCTGAAAGCTACAATTGACAAAAATGCAGTAGCCTAGCTGTTGTCTAACATGAAGGTCATAAATGCCGTTAGTGGCTCATCTCCTTTAGGTCTGGCTCCGCTAAAGTGCCGCGGAAAGCCACCGAGTTGAACCGCTGGACAGGAATAGAGGGTGCTATGACAATTCGGCGCAAGACAATTCGGCGCAAGACAATTCGGCGCGGTCAATTCGGCGCAAGACAATTCGGCGCATGGACAGTTCGGCGCAAGATAATTCGGCGCCTTTTGGTAATGCTTCTATCAGCGTGATGTTTCGTTATGTTTCGACATGAAACTTAACATAGATGCGTCCATTTATTAATATTCCTTAATGAAACCTAACGTGAATCCGTCCGCTGATTTATGTTTCGTAATGTTTTAACTTAGGTACGTCCGGTGATTAATGTTTCGCCATGAAACTCAACGGAGGTTCGTCTAATTATAATTGTTTTATCATTAATTAAACGTAATGTAAATCCGTCCACAGATTTATGTTTCATCACGAAGCTTAACGTGGATACGCCAGACGATTAATGTTTATCATGAAACTTATCGTAGATCCGATTGCTGGTTAATGTATTTGTATTCTAATTCGCTTGCTAGTTTGTAGCTTTTTAACCGATTGCTCTACTCCCATTTCTAGTTAAAGTTTTATCGCCAACAATTAAGGCAATGTTGTAAATGCGAAAGCGCTTTAATAAGTAGTTATCAAAAGCAAAGACTTGTATTCTATATATCTGGTAAATGATTGTGTAGTAAGAGTTAGAAATATTTACTTCTCTAAATCATTAATAACTCTAGTATTTTCTACCAATACAAATTTAAATGTACTTTGCAAGAAAACTAGTAGTCATTTAATTAAAAGTGTTGGAATTTAATAATTCTTTTCGAAGTTCAAAGGCGTAGCCTAAGCCTACAGGGCAATGTTGTGACAACAACCGCGTAAGGATGACGCTAGATCACTATTTTCGTAATCATTAACCACAGCATGTAGACGCTCATTAGGATCACGGTATTTCCTCTTCTTGGCTGGAGGAGCTTCAACGTCAAGGAGTTTCTCGATCTTTAGTCGTCCAAGGTCCTGTTCATTCTGTAGTTTAGAGACAAGTTTCTGCAGTGAGGGGTGAATCAGCGCAACTGAGCGCGCGAAGGCCATCCCTCCACGGAGTTGTTTGTCCGAGGAGTAATTACCGCGTGCTATTCATTATGTTGCCGATCAAAACGGCGCTTCTAGTGGAGTTCTTTATCGTGAAACATTTCCTTGGTAAAGACAATTCAAGATTATGAAATTATAGTTCAAAGCTATTATGTTCGAAATCAAATCAACAAATTCCTACCTTTAATACTTCACTGGATCAATAATTTGTGCACTAGGGTGCTCCATTAAATAAAAGTTGAAATAACTTTGTTCCACGGACATTTTCCCATGCGTCTCATACAGAGGAGTCTAAAAATCCAAATTTTAGGCTTTTACATTAAGGCTAAGCCTTGCCCCCAGCACGATGAAGTTTTAACAATATTCGCAATTTTTGGTTTAAAACACAAATTACCGTTATTTCATTATATATGAAAAACTAATATGTTTCATATTTATTGGCCAGAACATGAAAGATTGCAAGTACAAATACAAGTAGACCTACTGAGGCCTTAAGTACCTGTACAAATACTTAAGTATCAAGTACAAGTACGAGTACAAGTACTAAGGTCTCGAGTACAAGTACGAGTACAAGTACACATGGCTACTGCAAGAAAAAGGATTTACTTCCTTGACAAAGCAGTGGTGTATTGCCACATGCACTCATTTATAATTTTGGTTTTTTGAGAAATATAATGGATTTGAGCATCTTGTCACTCAGATTCTATGGAAACTGTTTTAATATTACACTTTCAACCGGAGCGCTAGATGCAGGCACACTCACAACTCGCAACGCTGGTTTGTCAAGAACAGTTTTTTATGCATTGCATACGTCCAAACAGTCAATTTCATCAAAGTCATCATGGCTTCTGATGTCACTTGTGATGATAAGGTGCTCGGTTTCACAGAAGATCGTGTACAGTAGTGACCAAATAGCTTAGACTTTTTGATGCATGAGGTCTGTACAGTAGTTTCGGTTGCTGCAACCGTATCTGTTATTATCGTGCCAAAATGAGACGTTTGTGCTCAACCACTGTCAAAGAAACTTGATCCCCAACAAAGCCTGTGTCTCATTCATATAAGACATAATCATAGGCTATGTGCACACATTAAATAAGACATACTAGTTGTAGGCACCATCTCGCACACGCAGCAGAAGACTTTTTCGAGAGGAACATAGAACACAGAGGAGCATAGAAAACTCACAATTTTCACAAGTGAGCCCGATTCACACATGAATTCCATGTACATTGTATAAGCCATTGGTTCAGTGGTTTATTGCTAGAAGTCTTATAATACAATTCATAAAATGTATTATTTCGGTGAATAAGCTGGTTTCCCTATCGCGGCTTTCGTATGGTGCTGACACTGCTGAGAAAGTTTGACGACTTACATTTACATTACTCGATAGAGTTCAAATGATTTGTTAGTCACTGCTCACCTCTCCGTATAGAGTCATGCGCTTCGGCGTGAAACTCTGATTCAGCGTCCGCGCAGTAGTCGGGAGCGCCTCTGAATCCCGAAGGGGCGCTATAACAAGTGTTCAATTACAATTACAATTACAATTACAATTAGTGTTTAGCAAAGTTTGATGTTATGCCAGATGTTTTCTTCAATGATAGTTTCCTCACTACAAAACTTGCACTCAGCAGAAGTAGCATTTCCCTTAAGAGTGAAGTTATCATAACCAAACTTAACCGCTCTAGGATTATTAGTATTTTATTGTTAACACACCACCGTGGCCTCTATTTTAGCAAGACAACCGGAAGAAATTCTGATCAAGATGCGGTCCATACAGAACTGCCAAAATATCCAATATCCAAAACGTAAGAATTAATGACTTAAAGGAAAGATAAAGCTTACTGGTAAAGTATCCGAGTGCCTGTAGAAATGTCATATGTGTCCAAGTACTTAGGTCTCAAGTACGAGTACACATACTTAGGTCTCCAGTACAAGTTCAAGTACTTAAAGACTGTACTCAAGTTGCACTTGAGTACAAGTACAAGTACCAATACTACACCTCTGCATACAATAGTTCACAAAAGAAGTTAATCATCATGAAAATAATTACGTTTTTCTCCATGATATTGCCAATTTGTAAAGCAAATTCGCATATATTCACATATTCTAACATTTTTGTGCCGGCGGCAAGGCTTAACCTTTTCCAATTGGTCTGAAAATTGGTACAGTTGAACAAAGTGATAAATGGAATGGGAAAATCGCCGTGAAGCAATACTTTTTGGAACTTTCGGGAAATACATTACATTTTGGAGCACCCTAATGCGCACTTCAAAGAAGCCACCGCTATTCATGGCAATTCGGGGAAGTTCTTTATTGCATACACGTGTTCGCAGCTTGAGACAAATCCTTTGAAATTAATTTCAAATCTACTATGCTTTTAACCAACTTCTTTTTAAAGGTCAATTCAAATAACAGTAGGCCTATAATAAATATTTACATCTACAGCTGGGCCAATACAATGTGGTCTTGTGTGCGCGGAAATCTTCCCATTTTGCGCTGTTTCCTTTTCTTTCAATGGATTTCTTCTGTTTGCTGCTGATGCCGATCTCAGTTTCCTGAATCTAAATAGCTGCGCCGAATTGTCTTGCGCCAAATTGTCCGTGTGCCGAATTGTCTTGCGCCGAATTGACCGCGCCCAACTGTCTTGCGCCGAATTGTCTTGCGCCGAATTGTCTGGACACCGATATAACAAGTGCTCATGCATACATACATTAGGGTGGCAGTGAAAAAGTATTTTTTTAAAAATAATGCCTGGTACATTCTCCAGTTCTGTTCATATTGGTAGTAGAAACTCATGTGCAAAATCTTTTTAAAATATTCCATTATTTGGGGGTGCCACATGACAACTCAAATTGTGCATATAACAGTATGCTTCTTCGAAGCCAAAAAAATCAACTTTTTATATTTTTCAAGAGCTGGAAGAAAACTAAACACTTCTAGAGCCTATTATTTGATTACTCTAATATGTGATGACTGTGATGCACCATGGATTGTTGGATATCTTATTCTGTGGTGGTTGTTTTTAGAAATAAATGATTAAATAATAAATATATAAATTAGAACAAGCTGGAACTGAGGAGTAAATAAATAATTTTAATTTTTAAAACAATTTTCTGGACTTCTGTATATTTAAGGCTTTCCTAAGCTTGATTATTTATCTATATTTACTTACACTATCCTATAGTATCCAATTTCAAATTAATCCACCATTTCGTAACAGAGGAAAAACACTTCCTTTCAAAAGTAAGTAATAATATTTTTCAAAACAATTATTATCTGGCTAAAGTTTGGTCTCGGGTCAGAACATATCATTAATATATTAGAAAATCAGATTATTAGCAAGTTTGTACAAGTTTATATTTAAATATTTTTCTAGCTTATTTCAGAAATTATTTTTGCAAGAAAAATCCTATTATACCCAACACTTAGTCAAGTCTAATGTATATGCCGTGTTCTCTAATCTCATTATTGACTAGCTTATTTTCAGTACTTTTTAATTGGAAATTGACTAAGATTCATTCATTCCGAGAATTTATACAGCGTCCCTTCAAGGAGCCTATTCAGAGATGTTGAAAGGTTGGTAGGTTGAAAACCTTCTACCAGATCTGATAATGAAATTTACCTTGTTGGTTTCACAAATGATTCAATCAATAGTGCAAGGCTGTTTTCATGAAAAGAGACACAACAGGTGTTTCATTTGGTTAAAAGTCAATGCAAAACTACGCATGACAGTTGGAACAGTTGCAGCTTTTTGGACTATAGCTCACTTGCCTATGACTACGATGCAACATGAAGTCGGGAGGCCTGAGAAGACCTACAATGAGTGGAGGAATTCACTAAAGGCAGCATAGAGAGATGGAGAAACACAGAAAGTCAAAGAGTAAAGATTTGTTGAACCATTGTAGAAAACATTTAATATTTCACATTCTGATGCGGAAGTGTAAAATAAAAATCCTGATGACAGAGCATTTCTGCAGGCTCAGCGTGGAGATGGAAGGATGTCAAGTGCAGTAGCACAAGTGGATAACAAGTAGAAAAACAAGACGAATCGAAACAACAGAAAGAGAAGATGACATTAACCCATTACCTATCAACTTTTTTTCTGAACAATACTAACATTTTCCAACACGTCCTGGCATGCAAACATGAACACAAGGTTTAAAATATTTATTATAGATGCCTCCGAGCAAAATTGTTGTGTCAAAGGGATGCACCCTGGGAGGGTGCGCTAGTAGTTAAACAGTTCGCGACATACTTCATGGCTACTAAGGCAATTCGAGTATTATTTATCATGTAATTAATTTTTTGGGCTAGATAATCAAACAATGTCATGACATTTACTGAAACTGTCTCACACATTGTCACGAAATTCATTGAATCAGTGCATATGAAGTCCAATATCACACTTTGTACACCACTTTCTTGTGTTTTGCAACAATGCACACAACATCGCTGAGTTTGGACATCAGCAAGAAGTGGACTTGTCTGGCAAACTGAATCTCCAATATATGTGGATTCAGTGGTAGTGCTTTGCCTGGGCACCTGATCTTAGCCGGTTGAGCTTGTTGCATTAGGTACATGCGGATGACGTCTCTCCAGACAGCAAGAAGATCCAGTGGTTGCTGCTGGTACGATCGTGTCTTGCAATACCAGAGCCTTCTGCATTATGAGATCAAACACGTATGCAATAGTGACAACCACCATTTCTTTGTCCTCATTGTAGTTCTGTTGGTAGTCACATTTGGTCAGCTCGATCAACATCACCCATAGTGTTGTACAATCTAACGATACTGGACTGGCCAATAGTTTTTCGTCTGTTCCATCTCGAAGCTGTACCCGTGGGTTCAGCTCCAACGACATTTGATGCTAGAGTCGCAACTTTATTGTCACGCCAAGTGCTATAACAAGTGGATGGTTTGCCAAATGCATAGACCTGCTCTGCAGTTCCAGAAAGTGCTTTCTCAAGCGATTTGCAAATTTATTTAGCGGGAAAGTTTCAAGACGGTTCTGCCGAATTGTACCAGTTGCTTCACTGTCAAGGCATTCAACATGTTCAAGTAGTTTCACTGATCTGAAACAGGTGCCAAAAGCATGATTTGAAAGTGTTGATGGTATATCAGACAGCGAGGTCAAATACAAATGAGCTACATAATCCAAATTCAGTCTGCCGATATCGGTTATCTATCCTTAGCTCCATCTGCATATGTACATGACTGCATGGACGAGGTCATCATCTTCCAGTATTATCTGCACAGCATTCATGCAAAATGAAGTTATCTACAACCCACAACAGTTACAGCAGAATATTAGGACACATACTAACATGTCCATCCCAATAAACCGTCCATCTGATGGATCGGAGCAATCGTTTTACACTCTTCACCATTGTTCAAAAACCCTGTACCCATTCGCTACTAGCGCACCCTCACAGGGTGCAGTAGTACTATCATCTGAACTTGGCAATAAATAGCAATATTTTTATAATATGGGTATATTTCACAACAGAAGGCAAATTAGATAAATTTCCGTCTTCTCCTTTGGACGGCTTACACAAAAAGTAAAATTATCATTTATAATTTTTTAAATACATTGTAGGGCATGAATTAGTTATAAAAAATGATTTATATTATATTATTTGTATGATTAGTATGAGGAAAAAATTATAAAATCCAATTTAACCCGAAATTGCATTGTCCTTTCTAATGGTGAGTCAATGTAACGTTACGTTAGGGTAACAGCTGAAACGCTTAACCGATGTTTTATAATTTTAGATCATTAACTTACATATAGCCTATCCATTGCTCTATATATGTTTTTATTAACTAACTAACAAACTAAATAATTAAAAAATAAATAAAACCCTCTGTCTTCAAATATTGGTTACAACACCGTTGCGAATGGGTGTCTGCCATCTGGGGAATAAATTGAAAACTCTCGGTTTTTGAATTGAGTAGATAGATAAGAAGAGTGTGAACTCAGTCTGCACTCAGTCAATCTCTAACACCTTATAACCGAAATGGTAACCTCCTAGACAATTTCCTAGGTATATAAGAAGATTCTGAAATCATCCAGGTATAAATTACTAACAAATAAGGTCCTATAACCCAAACGCTGGCTTCCTAGACAATTTCCTAGGTATATATGAAGAGTCTGACATCACCCAGGTATAAATTACTAACAAATAAGGTCCTATAACGCAAACGCTGGCTTCCTAGTAGATTAAAGTTGGTCATAGGACTTTATTCCGCTGATACAAGTTCATGCGCAGTTCGCTCCACCGTGTCACCCCATCGTGAAATATTTTGGGCGATTGGCTCGGCTGAAGCAAGGTCATCTGCACTCGCGCTGTGGTCAACATGTCGGTGATTCAGACGGATGCAGACGCCAACGATTTTCGACCATCCGAAAATACTCTTGGCGTGAGGCTTTATTATCGCTCAAACTTCAAAGCAGTTTAAATCACTTACATATCAGTGTTTACGATTAATCAAGCTGACAGGAAAAATAATAACTTGAAAAAAATGGAATCAAAGGCAGACGAAGCAGACAGCCTGATGGACATGTCTCAGACTCTTCTGCAATTGCTGGGAAGCGCAATGCCAGCAGGGAGTACTCTGCTGTCACCGTTACTACTCGCTCAGGCTGCCTCAGGATCACTGGTCCCTGCAGCAGCAGCTGCCGCCCAGATGTCGTTGCCATGGATGCTTCCTGCCCAGTATCAACAGTTTGTAGTTTTGCAGCAAGGTTTAGCTCAACAGCTTCTTGTACCAGGCGCCAGTGAGTGTCATGACGGACAGGGTGAAGTGACAACTGACAAAGCAGGAAATCAGTTGGAAGCCACTGCTGAGGCTAATCCTTTACTTGCTGCAATACTGCAGAGACATTCAATGACTCAAAGGCAGCTTCAGAAATTGGATGATTCAGACAGAAATGCCACTGCAGTATCTCTTAGTCCAAACAATAGCCTTTTAACTACAACAGAGGTACCTCTGCAAAGTGTCCAGTTTGAACGCTTAAGTGGGCAGACAGGGATGTGGCCCACAGGAACTAGTGACAAAGCGCAAACTGGTATATTTCAAGAACGGCGCCAGCCACAACAGCAACAGTGTCAACAACTACAACAGCAGCAGAGACCACGACCTCCAAAGAAACCACTTACACCTTATATGATATTCAGCAAAGAGGTAAACAGTTTTTTGCAGCTGACTTGAAATTGCAATTTTCTAAATCAGCAAGTTCTTAAGATTATGGAATTAATGGACACTGTGCATGGCCATGGGGATGCACTTACTGTAACACATCTTAATGATACTGGTGAACTAGTCTGGTCTGGGGCATTTATTCTGCAGCTATGGCAAGTTTGCCTGATGTTTGATTTCAGCCAAGTCAGATGTCTAGTTGATACTGGTATTGTTTGCAAGTGTAGGTATTTCTCTAGTGATGACAAGGTTATCAAACTGTTTTCTTATAATACTCTCTTTCAATTCAAATAAACATATACATTTTAAACTGAGCTGTATTAACTTGCTTGTTTTAACCTTTTGCATGGGGAATTTATACAAGTTAAGCCTATTTTTGGATATATATATATATATATATATATATATTATATAGTATATGCTATTACTATAAGTCTGAAAGTTTGTCCTTTCGTTTGTTTGTTTGTCCATCCCACTAAAGGCTCAGAAACGGAGCGCTTTAGCGATACTAATAATTTTACAAAGCGTTCTTACGCGAATTTGTAGGTCAATGCGATTGTTTTCAGCTCGCAATTTACTTTATTTATTTATTTATTTATTTTCCAAAAATTTATATAATGCCCCTTCAAGATTCCTACTCAGAGGTGCTCCCTGCACTAAATCTAAATGATGTTAGAGTCAATATGACCAGACAGTCAGTCAGAAATAAACACACCTCGAAGAATAGATGACTAGAAGAGTCACCACTGGCAAGGTCCCACAAACATGAAGAGCAAGTCAACAGTTTCTCATCCAGAGCTGATGGTTTAAATTTTAAATTTAAACTTTAAATTTCGATATATGGACATTTTAAATTATTTCGAAGTGGTGACTACCATTGAAAATTTTTTCCGCCATTTCTGATTTATCATGTCATACGATAGCAGTTGAGATTCAGTATGCATAGAAAACGCATTCGCAACACATTTAGGGATTTCTCCGACAAGCAAAAGATGTCATATAGCTACATTGTGGCGCCATGGTTATGGAACGTTCTTCCGCCCTCTGTGCGTTGCAGAGCTATATGGTTTTCTCTAAACTCTTAAAGACGCACTTTTCAGCTGTTTGATGGCCAGTGTTGAGCGTTTTGAGAGACTCTTAAGTGGCTTTATAAATGTCTTGTTACTTACATTACATATATACTGAGTCACAGGTAATTAAATTCAGGTACACGGGTAAAGCAACGATTTTCATTTCTAAATATCATTTACATTCAGATTTATGGACATTTTAGTTATTTGAAGCCCATCAGCATATATAGTAAGTAAGTAAGTAGTAAGTAAGTAGCCTTTAAAAATTTTGCAGCCATTAAAAATTACCCCTGGGAAAAACCCGGGAAAAATGCAAATTAAATATATATATATATATATATAAAAAATATATAATAATAAAAGGCAGGGAATTTTCCAATTATTATAAATTAATATTGTTGTGGCTCGTTGTCTAAGGGCTTCTTATTCCGTTCAAAGGAAAAAGGAAAACTGTCTATATTACCTCGTTGTCCCAAATAACACCGTTGCAATTCGACACTGAAGAAAAAGTCAATTCCAAACTGTTCTAAAACACGTTCTTTGTTTCAACGTAACTTGCCGTAAACTGTTCATATCATGTCTTTCTTTAACTCAACGTAGTTTACTTGTTTTACATAAGAACGCATAAGTCACTCGAACCATACTACTCTTTTAAAACACTTCAACTCTGTTGAGTTTTATACTAGGTGGGTATTCGGAATTTAATTTATGCTTGTCTGTGTAGTTACTTGCATCACTGATTGTGTTCAAAGTCCTAAATGTGTAATGTCTGACACAATTTTAGGTGATTTTCCAGGACCTGGAGAGGCATGTAGGAAACAGTCTAAGGTCTCCACAGTTTTAGCACTAAGACTGAATTTCTCCTTCTAGGGACAAGCCAGCAACTCTGAAAATTTGACTGGTTAAGTTCTTTCAGGTGGGTGGCTTACTTGTTAACTGCACCAAGAAGGTGAACTTGCCATAGGTGCAGAATTAATACCCCAGATGTGATGAAGGGAGCAGGCTAGTTCACCAGCCTATTTACAGTTCATAGTGCAATACGAACTAGTAAACGTGAAGTTGTCAGTGAACATGCCCTATGATGCAGCGTGTAAACCAGATCGTGCATAAAAAAGATAGTGCTGCAAGTCAGTATTTAGCACTAAATTGCAGTTCACGTGTTTTGTGTGTTAGCCAATAGTCATGTTACAGCATTTCGAAATGGGCAGAGACGAACAATCTACATCTTAACCAGAACAAGACTCGTGCGATGATTGTATCTCGAAAAGGCAAAATAAAAAGCTCCTCCATACCACCGATATTGCCTGAAAGCCTGGGCCGTAGCAAGCTATAATTGCGCCCTGTACCAATCGTAAATCTAGCGCCCCCACCCCTCAAAGATCAACGTAACCAGCAACGACCAAATTTTTTATTCCGAATATAATATAAAACTTTGGCTTTTAAAGAAAATAGAAACGAATAGAACAGTACTTTCATTATCGGTCAGGGTTCACTCCTTGTCTTAGCACTTACTATATACTCCTTAGCACTTTTGCCTGTTTTGTTGACGCTGTGTAATTT
The DNA here is from genome assembly GCA_020284085.1 of Aporrectodea caliginosa. Classification (NCBI taxonomy): domain Eukaryota; kingdom Metazoa; phylum Annelida; class Clitellata; order Crassiclitellata; family Lumbricidae; genus Aporrectodea; species Aporrectodea caliginosa. Next base: position 436,497 of record JACEVL010000341.1, on the reverse strand, counting down.
TCTGGATTAGGCCTAAATCAACTAGCTCTGCATTAGCTGCAGGCACTTTCTTATTTCCTCGGGCTATCACGTGTTCTTATTTGTTCGGGCTGTCACGCTGAGAGCGCCTCTGAATAGCTAGTACTGTAAGACGCACTTTATAAATTCTCAGATCTACGATACGATACGATACTGACAACTCAACATCGCCATTTTGCTAGTTCTGATTATAGTTTAATTAAAAGAAATTCACGGGAGATACCGGATAACGGTTTCCACATCCGACTACGCCAAAATTATAGTTATCAGTTCGCTTGATAAGTAATCTGTCTTTTCCGAAATTAAAGTTTCATCGGGATCGAATTAGCAAACGTCGATTCAGTAGCAATGCACTTTTCAGTTAGCATGGACGACACGTGCAAAACCATATAAGAGCCATTCTCAGTGCCTCGCCGCGTTTTATAGGCTAATCTACGCGCCTAAAAGAACCGCGTTCTTTACGCGCTTTTTTCCAACAATCACAGCGCAGTATCGCAAGCGCACGTTTCCCCGCGTAAGTTTCACCAATCATGGCAGTTCGCCCTATTTGGCTTCTGCGCCCATTTTGGTCTATGACTCTATGCCAGCGTCTCTAGCTATTGACAGCGAAACACACCCTGTATTGACATAAATCAATAGCAGGCCAGTGAGCTAAATCGTCACACATACGTGCGCTTTTATTTGTTATTATTTAGTTTTATTACATTTATTTCATTTATGATGAATATTTCATATTTTCAAGATAAAGTAATTAGTCTAGTAATTAGATCATTCCGTCTCAAAATTTGCGCCCCCTCTTGAGTTGCGCCCTGTTCCGCGGAACCGCTGGAACACCCCTCGCTACGCTACGCTGGAGGCGTTACGCTGACTCAGGTAAATAGTACTTTTCTAAGGCTAGATGGAAGCAACGCCTTACAGGAAATTTAAATATGGGTGGTAACTCGATCGAAGGTTTATCGACTGATTATACTCCGGGCAACGGTCCGAAGCCATAACTTTAGTCAGGCTAACAAGAAATACGTCGATGAACAAGACGCCACGAAGGTATCGAAGACCGGTGATAGCTGACGGGAAATCTATTGATGAACGCGCCACGCGGTATCAAAGATCGATATCGTACTATGGGGTGTAAGGATGTAGGAGGAAATAAACAATTCGTTTTATTGTTGGGTAGTACGACGAATAAAATGCAATGTCAGGCGAACGCCCTATTACGTTAAAAACGACCGATGGATTTTTATGCAAGCAAGGGGAGAACGATATTATAAGATTCGGTAAATCGTCTACCGATCGTAGAATCGAACTGTATCAAAATATCGTGATGAATGAAAAATATATCGTCGATTTACACGATCCCGCCGAAGCCCAAGACGCGGCTACGAAGAATTACGTCGATAAGTCTTTAAAAAAGTGCCGCGTCGGATATATTCCTAATTTGGAAGCCAACAATAGTATGACCGGTTTCGTCGCTAGTGCCAGTTCGAATAGCGAGGGGCATGAGGCGTACAGAGCTTTTAACAATCTCACATCGGGTGATTCTTGGTTTTCAGGCGATGGTGTAACCTCTTGGTTACAGATAAAATGTCCCGAGCCGGTTATAATTTGGAGATTCGCGTTGAAAGTTAGAATGGAATGCATGGACGGGTTGGAATCTATCCGCGAGCAACGATGGAACAACGTTTACACCATTATTATCGAACGAATGCTACGATACCGGGCAGGACCGGTTCCGACATTTTTTAATATTTCGACGACGACCGCTTATCAGTATTACAGACTTACGATAGTAGAGGATGCTTGGCTTAACAATGGAATTGAGGTCATGCAATTATACATTTACGATACATAAATCGCAGAATTTAAATAGAAATTATCCAGATCTATTTAAATTCTTATAATTAACCGGTACTCTCCTCGTAATTCTCTTTCTCCTCCTCACTCGACTCTCCTCACTGCTAGTACTCTGCTCCTCACTCAGTACTACTCTCTCTCTCACTGCTGCTACTTTCCTACTCTCCTCCTCACTGCTTGTACTCCTCATCACTGCTCTCTCCTCACTACTCACACTGCTCTCTCCTCACTCGTACTTTCCTCACTGCTGCTACTCTCCTCTCCTCTCACTGGTACTGGTACTCCTCCTCACTGCTACTACTCTCTACACTTTAATTTCGTATCTTTTTTTATATACTTTCCCGTTAAACATCGTTATTACACCCGCGTTTTGGTTAAGCGCTTTCGCGGCCTTATACATCGATGAGTACGAATCGATCTCACCCGTTTCCCGATCTAAAATTTCTACGCGTCTAGGGTGTGTTCTTATACGTTTCAACCTATCGTATTTTTCATCCTTACTCGTCACTTTCGGCGGTTGTTTCCATTTTTCCACAACCTCCAGAGTAAGCACGCCTTTCTCGACTAACCGCGAAATCATTTCCGGTTTGTTGAGATAAGAACTCCCGCGAATATTGTGTTGTTTCATTAATTCTTTCAGTTCTGGCAGCTTCATTTTATAATGATAATATTATTTCTTAAGTTAGAACTTTTTTTTATTCATGTCATCGTTTAGTACACCACGCTCATTTTCTGACCATCGGATTGGAACTTTAACAACTTATCCGAAATTAGAACCGCATAAGCTTGTGTTTCAGCAGCGACCGCCGCGTTAAAAGTAACTTTGATTTGGATATCGACGACCGACGATTTCAGTTTTTCCGACTGTTTACTAACGTCGAATACCATGAGCGGATATAGATCTTTATAGTCGGCTGGTGTGATGTTACTTTGCGTAATCAGTTGATCCATTCCGTAGAATTTTTCGCTAAACGTCGCCGCGTCTCTGTAAGCTCTCGAAAATTTCTGGTTGGGGAACGATAGGTCGTAGTCGACGGCTGGATATCTCGCTTGATTCATCAACACGTACATGTTTTTGAGGTTGCAATGATCGAAGATCGATGGGTTATGTTCTTGGTCGCCGCTGCGATTGGTTTGAAATCCGACGACTACCCACCTAGGTTTTTCCGGAGCCGTCTTGACGCTAAGACGCCAGCTAAAAGTAGTCGATTGAGGAACCGTTATAGTATCGCATTGACGCGCTCTATAGGCAACTGGTAACGACGCTTTCGATTCGATAGTTTTATATAACTGCGCCCTTTCCATGTCCGACGGAGTAACGTGCGGCATAAACCACGAGATTTTACTAACGTCAACTTTTCCTGCATCCGCGGCTGCGAGTCTAAAAATAGCATCGTCGTCCGATTTGCGAACCAGCGTTAGCGTGTGCTTCAGTCCGTATACTATTTTATCGTAATCCTCGCAGAATCCGAAAATATGGCTAAGAGGCACGATAAAACTAAACGTTCCTTTAGTCGTTGGTTTTTGAATAAGATACGCTTGACGAGTCGCGAAACCCGCGTTATCCGCTATAACCGCGGTTGCACCAGTGTCTTTGCACCATAATTGGTTAAGACCTTGCGCTTTAGCGAAGTCGTCCGGATATTTCAGCAAACCCAGCATCGTCGTTGCTTGTCCCGGGTGATATACCGTTTCCATTTCTTGATTCGATAGGGAATACCCGATTTGACTGAAAAGATGCATAAGCCCGTTGTTGGTGATGGCTACCGCGTCGGCATTAGCGTATGCGGTATTCATCCTCCTTTGACTAACCTACCTTCGATCAGCAAGTAAGACTCGGCGGGATGACAAAATAGATCTTGGGTTTCGATATTTATACGAATCTCACCGGCCGAGTTAAGATTCGTTCTAGCTACTGGTTCGTATTCGTGCCATTCATATTTTTCGATTCCTTCATCGACTGACGAGGCTTCTGTAAAGTTTAGAATATCCGATTGCATTTTAATTACCGAAGATTATTATTTTTAAGTAGTTATCACGCGAGTTTCAATCCCGCTCCTTTGTTGTTGTTGTTGAGACGATGCACGAGATCGCGAATGGACACGGCATTCGAAGAAGGCTTTCCGAGTCCGTAACCGGCTAGTATATTATTAATATTAGTTCCAGCGTTACTACTAGGCCTCGCGCCGTTATCGATTAACCTCGCTAAGATAGCAGCATTCTCTCGCGTAAGCGCCGGCGCTGGTATCGTTTCGACCTTTTGATTTTCGACTACGCGCGGTGACATTACCGACGATGCTAAAAGTTTAGCGGCGGCTTTATCTACCAATCGCTTACCAGCCTCTACAGCGGTATTCTTTCCAACCTCTAGCGCCTTTTTACCTAACTCTTTCGCGGCATCTTTACCCACGCTAAGAGCGGTCGACGCGACTCGGTTAGCAACGCCCGATGTGAAGAGCCTCTTGAAAACTCCAGTAATAGTATCGAATATTCCAGCTCCTCCGATAACGTGTTGTTTCTTATATCTTCTTTTAGCGACGACTAGCATTTTTATAATTGTAACATTAAGTTTTTATATTGCTCGCTATCCATCGCTTTTTGTCTTAACAGTTCATCGCATATGCCGACTATCTCGTTTCTAACACCCGTATTACCCGCCTGGAAGCTAGCCATTCGTAAAGACAACATTTCTACTAACGCATTCGGATCTTGCGGAATAACGACGACTCCTTTACCTATCTTCGCGTTCCCATATCGGTTTAATAATTTTTCTGTACTTTTCGCTTCTACTCGATTTTGGTTTATTAGGATTGTTCGGTTGTCTCATAGCATTCGTCGCGTGTAGAATCTCGGCGTAATCGTTGAGATCGTTACCGTCGTATATCGACTCGTTCGGTTTAGCCATCGTTAGTAATTCCCAAAGACCCGGAGTTCCGACGTAAGTCTTATCCATAACCGTTATATTATCGCCTTGGATGGTAATAGGCGTGTCTCCGATATAAAATATTCCGTCTTTGGAATGTATACCGAACGTCGTATCCGTAGACTTTTTATTCGAAGCGTATTGTTGCAAGTACGCCGCGGCTATCTCTCCTAATTCTAAAGTTCTAACGTCTTCGACAGGATCCTCATACGCCTCTATCGAAGGATACTGCGGAAACTGTATAGCTTTTAACGAAGAAGAAATTGACGCGGGAAGCGCTTGTAGAGCGTTAGACGTGGCTGCTGAGTTTTCCTTAATAGTAGATAACAAAGCGTTTTGTTCTTTCGATATCGCGATTGTGAGTCAACGATTGGCTTGTACAACTTTACTAATTCTCGCTGCATCCCTATATCACCTAATTTCTCATTTAGAAAGTTCTGTTGAATATTCTTCTTCGTCTTGAGAAAATCTGCGACGAATAAATCTCTTTTTGCTGGATCGGTAATCTTTAGAAATGACATTACGTTTTAAAATAATAGTATAATGTTTTAAAACGTAATTGATTTTTACGTTTTACGTTTTACGTTTTACGTTTTACGTTTTACGTTTTACGTTTTCGTCGATTTCCCAAGCACGTTCTTAAACGACTCGATCATAGTTTCTCGATTTCCAGGTTCTTCATCTATACTAACTTTGGTTTTATTTCTGATTTCTTCTTTCATTTCGTTGAATTTCACGAGTTCGTTTAGAATTAGCGAATATTCCTCGTCTGAAATATAATCGTCTTCTAAGGCTTTCGAAACGTAGTCGCTGATCGTGTTGAGTTTTGCCTCGGCTAGCGTTTTGATCTGTTCGTGCTTCTCCGCCTTTAGCGTGAGCTTTCTGTTGACCACACGCCCGATCGTGCTGAACACACCCGCTCCGACGGCCACTACTTGTAGAGCCACCGCGATAGGTGCCGCGACTATCGTAGACAGAACCGCGATCGCTGAAGCACTCGAACCCAACACGACTAGATCCGATATACCGTCTACTACGTTAATAATCCGAACGCCTTTACGATACTTTTCGTTCAGACCCGCTCTTTTATCTCGTTCTCTTTCGATTTCTTTTTGAATTTCAATGATCTTCGCGAGTCGGTAAACGTGAGCGCTTCCATCGACTGCATCCGTTTTCATTACGATTGATGAATTTCCTGGTGGCATATTTTTAATAAATTTTAAAACATAATTTTTAAAGCGAACTCATATAGGCCTAATGCGAACGGTGTGATCGACGAAGCATAACGGGTCTCCTTCGTTTACGGTAACTTCCGAATCGGAATCGTTTAAAATTGTAATGACGATGTCTGCTACATTTTTGGAAACGACTTCTCCTTCTTGTATGCGCATCCGCTTGCCTGGATTTCCTGTCTGAGCGACACTTGGCACCATCCTCTTCTCATTCGAACGCCGAGTCCGAGCTCTAGCGTTTCCGTTTCTTTAGGTTTAATCGTTATCTCTCGTTGCGCAAAAATCTCCCATACTTGACTGCCTGGTTGCTTTAAAGGTATATGCGCCACTTCCTTCTTAGGTAACCACTCTACCGGGTTTATTGGAAAGTTTTTCGAACGAACGGGTTTCGTACCAAACTTGTGTATCGGTCTTATCCATCGCGACATTTTTATAAATAGGAAATTAAATTTTTAAATTATAACAACCACCCGAGAATCGGAATGTTTTGAAATGGAGAATTAGGTCCTAGTATAAGCCCTTTACCAGTTTTCATATACAACCCTTTACCAGTTTTCATATAGAGACCATCTCCTTTACCATCTAATCCAGATCCCCTCCACGGTTTTAGGTAAAGACCTTCTCCTTGTTGAACTATCTTGGCGTTTCTATCTCCTCTTCTGATGTATATCACACCTCCAGTAACTCCGGATCCGCTAATTTTATCGATGATTTTCGTTGTCGCCGCAGAACCTAGACCGCTTAAAGCTCCCGTCGCGAGACTAGGTAGTACGCTGGAAAGAAGGAATTTACCAGCTGTTGCTAGAAACGGTAATATAGCGCCGATGAATCCTCCTTCGACTTTGGCGTTGTGAACTAACTGCGTTTTACTCATTTTGATCGTCACACCAGTCCCATTCTCATACGCTTTCTTCATCTTGTTAATTTGCGCTTGAGTTAGAGCTAATACGTGTTCTCCCGACAGATCATCGTGAGACAGTCTAATACTCACACCATCACACCTCGCTTCGAGCGCGCGTTTAATTTTGTCTTTTTGCCCTTCCGAAATATTAACTTTTATATTCGTGTACCGACTCATTTTATATATAACTAAGATAAACTTTTAATAGTACTCACACTTCTCTGATGTGAAATCTAATCGACAATTCCTCTCCTCTAAGGTTAATCAAGTTTCCATTTTGATCGGTAAGCTTCGTTTCCATCGATGAAATCGTGCGTAGCGTAACGGGAAGGTACACCAAATTAGTGGGTACTTCGATAATCTTATAACCCGGTCCCACGTTAGGGAAAAACGAATATATCACGTTCGCCGTCGATCCGTTGGCGTATGATGCCCCGATTATATCGCTAGTCACCCTCAAACTGTTTACGTTCATTATGTTCACTATTTCTTCGGATTCGTTATATCCCTCCGAATATATCCAGCGAGCGAAACCTAAAACCGTTCTAATCGAGTTGATAGGCGTGAAATCAACTTTATAATTCGGCGCAATAGTTAGCACGGACTTTAACGTATTACTGTTCGGTTGTATCGAAATACAGGATTCTTCGTTTGCCGCATCGTAATGCCCGTTCTCTTTCATGATTCTCTGCAGGTAATCGTTTATATCCGCGATTTCATAACACCCCTCCGGAATGTTTACATCAACCCACGTATCACCTCCATCGGGTGAATATCTAAAATTGTTGTTCTTAGCGTCAATATTCGGAAAAGAGTAATAAGTCTCTAGATTGAGAAGAGCTATTTCATACTTTTTACTCGCGTCTAGTTCGATTAGCGGATTATACCGAGTCCTAATTTTCGCGCTCTTTTTGCTCAACAAAATATAAAACGACGATTTAGGATCCGTGTTACGTACCACCTTTTCCACAGTAGTCGCTATCTTTTCGAGGGTAGATTCCATTCTTTTTATAATGAGATTATTATATTTTAAATAGTCATAGGTAAATAGAAATCATCGAACCCGCATCGATACTTTCCATTGTCCACGCTACTAGTTGAATCGATTACTAGGAATCCATGCGGACGTTTCCAAACAGTTTTGCATAGGTTCCTAAATTCTTCCATTGGCATGTCTTCTTCGCCTACATGATCGTGATAGATATGATTGATATTTTTTAAGTCTTGAGGAAATAAACAGATAAAATTTGCGTTCTCTCTTATGGTTTGCCGAGGCAGTTTGAAATAATTTTGTGCGAGATAAAAACAATCTACGTTACTATGTCTTCCTCTGATGTAATACGATTCGCATTTGTTCTGCTTTTCCAACTGGAGGTCATCAAATATCATCAAGTTCTTCTTCTCACGGTTCAAATCCCTCGGATCGGGCACGTCTTCAGAACTTTCAAAGAACTGGCAGTTCATATCGGATTTTCTAACTACAAATTTTAGCCAATTCCTCGACGAAGAACGCCGGTGATACGTTAAGCTTCATAATCTCGTCTTTAATGTCGAATAGTCCAACGATTGCTTCTTTCGGTAATTTTTCTTCGAATGCTTTCTTAAGTATCTTATACTCCGGTTGAAAGAGAGATCTTCCGAATACCTGTAGGTTATCGTAGTCTAACCATCCGGGTCTCAAAAGTAAATTCAGCAGTAAAGTCGTCTTACCGCATCCAGACTTTCCTACGATTAAACCTCTTATACTTCTCGGTAATAGCGGGCTGTTAAATCTTTTCGATGCTTCTTCGTTCCACGATAAATCCTTAACTTCCATGATCGTTTTAAATATAAATGTTTTTGTATTAAAATAACAATGTATTGCGTAAAGTGTAAGAGAAAAACCGAAACGAAAGATATTCGGAACGTCGTCAGTAAAAATAATAGATCCATGCTTCGAGGTGTATGCGTCGTATGCGGAACGACTAAAACTCAATTCGTGAAAGGAACTCCTTCGAACGGCGGAGATCTAGTCAGTTCTCTAAATTCGATCACTAGCAACATCAAGTTGCCTTGGGCTAAATTTCCGGGTGAGATGCATCTGCCAGGTCACTCGTTTACGGGACCTGGGACTAGATTAGATTTGAGACTGAATCCCGACGGCACTCCTAAAGATTGGAGCAAACCCGTTGACAGAGTCGATAACGCGGCGTATATTCACGATTTGGCTTACAACAGGTATTCGGATACCGCTAATAGGAATGCAGCCGACAGAGTAATGGTAAACGAATTAAATAATATTCCTAATCCTACTATACGGGAACGTATCGAGAGAGCTATAGTGAAACCTATATTATCCGCTAAATCGAGTCTCGGATTAGGTTTAAAAAAAGCTTAAAATTACAACCTGATCTGAAATGGACTGACGAACTCGCGGATGAATTACATAAACCCGTAGTAAGGCGTTTTAGAAAACGGAAGGTGTACGTCGGTGGGATAGATGAAATTTGGGCAGCTGATCTGGTTGATATGCACGCTTTCGCTAAAGATAACGACGGTGTGAAATATCTGTTATGCGTTATCGATCTATTTTCTAGATACGGTTGGATCGTGCCATTGAAAGATAAGAGCGGAAAATCCGTGTTCGAGCGCTTTCATGAAAATATTTACGAGCAGCGGGCGAAAACCTGTGAAACTCTGGGTTGATAAGGGAACCGAATTCTATAATAAACACGTAAAGTCTTTAGGAGTCGAGCTATATTCGACAGAAAATGAAGAAAAGTCGTGCGTGGTTGAGAGATGGAACAGGACGATGAAAGAGAAAATGTACAAATATTTTTCAGCTAACTCAACGAGAAGATATATAGACGTTTTAGACGAAATGGTTAGCATTTATAACAACGCTAGACATTCTTCTATAAAAATGACGCCTGCTAAAGCGAGTCTCGAAAATTAAACGAACGACTGGTGTGGATGAATTTATACGGAGGCTTAAACCCAGAACCCATTAAACCAAAGTTTAAGGTCGGTGATAGAGTTAGAATTACTAAGAAAAAGAACATATTTGAAAAAGGCTATACGCCTCGATGGACCGAAGAAGTATTTACCGTATCGCGAGTTCAATACACGGATCCTCCAACTTATAAGATTACCGATTATAACGGAGAAGAAATTCAGGGCTCATTCTATGCACGAACGATTCAGTGGCGGAGGTAACTTTGCCCCTGCGTATCTTGGTCACCGATCCTCGTCTCCGCTTGGCCAGAAGTCAGACCGGGCTGAACTCGTCTTCTCTGGCTGGCAAGATGTCAGGATCGGCTGAAGCCCCCTCGCCCCGTCAAGGCGTACGCATCGGACATCCACACCGTCGAGTGAAACTTCTGAGGCAGTTGCTCGAACGGCGCTCATAATATTAATATGAATGTAATCAACTTTTAAAACAAGAAAGTTTCCATTAAGTAGGTCTACATTATATTAATAATAGTTTCGTAACTGGTGTTTTCTGCACGCCGCGACAAGACAAAATCTGCGACCACGTCCTATTATAAGGCAAAAATTAACCTAACGTCAATCTCCTTTATTCAGCGTTCATTCATCCCTTTCAGGAATTTTATACTAGAGCCCCTTCAGGAAACCTACTCAGAGGCGCTCCCAGCCCAACTACGGCAGTAAAATTTAGACTTCAGTAACTTGTAAAATGTAGGCGCACTTCCCCTTGGCAGTAGGCGAATCTCAAATGAGGGGCCACAATTGAGAAAGTCCAAGAATGCCTAATATATATATATATATATATATATATATATACAAACATATATAGGGCCTATATATATTCATTCATTCATTTCAGATATTTGTATAGCGCCCTTCAAGATTTCTACTCAGAGGCGCTCCCGACTACAGCGCGGACACTGAATCGGAGTTTCACGCCGAAGCGCATGAGCAATTGCGAGTGAAGGACTTGCGCAGGGTCCCTACGCGGTGGCTTGAGGTGGATTCGAACCCGCAACCCTCCGGTTGCAAGGCACCGAACATACCCCTACACCATCGCGCCCCACCCTACACCATCGCGCCCCACGAAATTATAATCGAAAAAAAGATTATATCAACAATTATACATCTATAACATAATATATAACGGGGGCCGTGGCGCATTGGATAACATCTGGCACAGAGACCGAGAGGCACCGAGTTCGAGCCTCCGTTGTTTGCAGGCTGTCTGTTCTGCTAGTAGTTAAGATTTGCATAATTGTACACTGTAATCGGTTGCGGTTTGTCAAACGGATTGTTGAATAAACGAAAATATTATTATAACGAGCGGTGGAAGTTGGTGTTATGTGAGAGCACATTTGAATAGTATACTGCTATAGAGTGCAGAATCTGGTAGATAACCTGTTAGATTTTTAAACGGATTTATTGTAAAAATAAAAGGTTCGACGAAAACTATCATCTTTACAACTCAAATGTTCAGTCAGTCCAGTCAGCCATTTTAACCTTCAGGCAAGAGAGGATCTTATATCGTATCGTATCGTATTTAAGCATTTGTAAAGCGCCTCTCGTAGGGTGAACCGTTCAGAAGCGCTCCCAGTGTGCTAAGCCCCGCGAAAATAAACAGGTTTTGAGAAAAGCGAAAGAAGAAGAGAGACTGCCAGAGAGAATTTTAGAGCGAACAGAAGGAGAAAGAGCATTCCAAAGAGAGGGACCAATTGAAGCAAAGGAACGAGCCTGAGCCATAGCAGTTCTACTACGGGGAACCAAGAGGTCAAGTCTATTGCAGGAACGAAGTGGACGGTGGGAGGAAGCTGAGTGTGGCCGAAGTAGTACGCCAACCAGATATTGCGGGGCAAGACCCCTCTGAGCCTTGAAGATCAGAGAGAGGATTTTAAATTGTATGCGAGCATGCAGAGGGAGCCAATGAAGTTCATCAAACATAAAGGAAGAGATGTGAGAGTACCTGGGAAGGCGCGCTATAAGTCTAGCAGCTGTATTGAGGACCGACTGAAGAGGAGAGAGACGAATCTTAGGAAGACCAACAAGAAGGGAATTGCAGTAGTCAATCCGAGAAAATACAAAAGCATGAACTAAAGTTGTGAATATGGAGGAGGAGACAGAACGACGAATGACCCTGAGACGCCTTAAGTGAAAATAGGAGGAGCGTGAGAGATTAGAGATGTGATCGGTAAAGGTAAGTGAACTATCAAGGGTAACACCCAGATCACGTACACTTGACGAGAAAGAGAAGAGTGGGAACTTTTCAGAGAGGAGAGCAAAATCAAGTTTATGGAGCTGCTGAGGGGTACCAAACCAGATGAATTGAGTCTTAGAAGCATTAAGGGAGAGGCGATTAGATGACATCCAAAAGTGGAGATGATTAGAGAGAGATTGAATACTCCCGACCAAAAGCAACTGCGATGACGAAGGACCATGAACAAATGCTTGCACATCATCAGCGAAGAGATGACCAGCAGCACCACAGATCGGAAAAAGAGAGGAGATGTCAGCCGTATATAAAATAAATAAGAGAGGACCGAGAACGGAGCCTTGAGGGACACCCAGTTTAACGTGGACCCATTGGGTTCTGGAGTCACCAGTAACAATCATTTGGGTTCGTTCAGATAGGTATGAGCGAAACCAACAAAGGGGGAGGCCCTTAAGCCCATAAGAGGTCTCAAGACGCTGAAGAAGAATCTCATGATCAACCATATCGAAAGCTGCTGAGACATCATAGAGAGCCAGAAGAGTCAGTTCAGACCTATCAACAGCAGAATAGATTTCAGAAAGTAGGGAAAGGAGGGCAGTCTCGGTGGAATGGTTAGCCCTAAAGCCAGACTGGTTAGTAGGAAGTAGACCAGATTGATCAAGATAAGGGAGAAACTGGAGAGAGACAAGACGTTCTAGAGTCTTAGAAAGAAAGGATAGATTTGAGATAGGCCGGTAATTATTGCAAAGGTTGGTGTCAAGGTTAGGCTTTTTGAGCGAAGGAAAGACAAGGGCCCGCTTCTGCGAGGGAGGAATGCAGCCTTCAGAGAGCGACCTATTAAACAGATATACCAAGAAAGGGGCAAGATCATCCAAAATGTCATTAATGATAAAAGGGGGTAGTGGATCTAATTCACATGATTTTAAGTTAACAGACGATAAAACTGAACGAAGGTCCGACTCAGAGATAGGTCGAAAACCATCGAAGACAGCTGACGTTGAGGTAAACGTTGGAGGAGGAGCGTCAGCGGTTGAAGCACGAAGACGGTCGATCTTGGCTGTCAGCATTTCAAGGAATTCATTTGCTGTGAAGGAAGGGGTTTCAGTTGAGCGAGAAGACCGGCCAAGAAGCCCCGAGACAGACGACCACAGACGTCTGGGATTCTTCGCGTTTCGGGAGACCAGCTTTTCCCAGTAAGCTGCCTCCTTTTGATGGTAGAGACGATGGAGGGCACGAAGCTGGGCAATCCAAGCTAATCGATCTTTGGGCTCCTTAGTCCGGCGATAACGTCGCTCTAGGCATCGAGTTTGACGACGAAGTCGATGACAGTCGGCGTCAAACCAGACTGCCAGTGGACGAATACGTGTCCAAACTTTGCGACGAGGAAGCATATTGTCAAGGATATTCGTAACGGTAGAAGTGTAGAGGTCAAATAGCTGTGCGACTGTAAGCGTGTCGAGAGTGGAACTGGGTGAGGAGAGAAGAGTGTCACGTATGGCAGCGCTGAAGGCCTGGTGGTCAAGCGACTTCCACCCCCGCATCATGCGAATGGAATGAATTGGTTGTAGATGAATGGATGGAAGAGTGAAGCTGATGACTGAGTGATCCGAGAGCGTAGGAGGAGTAACTGTGAGATCATCCACTTGATCGTCATCAGTGGTGATGACAAGATCAAGATGGCCACCCAATACGTGGGTGGGTTGATTGATATGCTGGCGAAGGCCAAACTGTGACAGAAGGTCGAGGAATCGGATGGAAGTAGGAAGAGTAGGTTCTTCTAGATGAATGTTAAAATCTCCAAGGATAATGAGCTGGCTGTTCCGCGTAATGAGGATCTCCAGAATAGAGGAGAGCTCTTCAAAGAATTGTCCAGTAAGAGACGAGGAACCGGGTCTGTAGATCGTGAGGAGGGTGACAGGACCACGAGGAGTGGCAATGCTCAGGCAGAGAGCTTCCAACGTGGTAAACGAACAGTCAAATTGCACTTGTGAGACGCGTAGCGAAGAGCGGAAGAATACTACGATGCCACCGCCACGGGCCTGGCGGCCGTCTGGATGAGGCGGACGAGGGCAATCGCGCGAAGAGAAGCCCGAAGGAGTTGCACGCAAGATAGGTACGTCGTCGGAGGCAAGGTGCCAGCTTTCAGTGATGGCGAAGACATCAAGCTGGTCCTGGAGAAGGGTTTGAGCGACGTAGGCGTATTTCTCGGATAGAGAGTGAGCGTTCCAGGTGGCGATTCGAAGACCGGACGGATGAGCAGGCGGTGGAGGAGATGGAGTAGTTTTAGGCGACGATGGTTGCTGAGGAACCGTCGGCAAGGAGGAGGTAGAAGACGGTGACGGTGTAGCAGAGAATGAAGGCTCCGTCGGCGTTAGCGTTGACTTCTGTGGATGATCGCGAGCCAATCGACAGTTGGCAGGGCACCAAATTTGGTAATTGAACAAAACCTTGCGAAGAGAGCGAGTAGGCCGAAGACTGTTTAACCACACTGCACATAGTTGTTGTGTGGTGTAGATGATACGTGCCCGTTGTAGTACTGGTGTAGACGCAACAGTCACCGAAGAGACAGATATAGCCGTAGACGAAGACAAAGACGTCGACGTATAGATCAAGGGCGACATAGGCCCAGACATCATTAATTGGCGAAATAGAGCGTACAAGCCTATTAACAGCGGTGTGCACCCAGTTTACGGTAGTTTACGGCAGTTTACGGTAGATGTACACAAGATGACGCAGTCAGCGTAGAAACAAACGTCAAAACGCGGCAACTAACTTTCAAAGTTACTCGCAAACACAACAAAATAATCCATTTGAGATTAGCGGCAACAATCCAGGAAAGCTAGCCTTCGAAGAATGACGAATTTGTAGAAACCATAACACTGAATAAAAAGACTGCATGGCCAGCCTGATAACGGTTACGTATCGATAGTCCGAAGGTTCGATAGTCCGAAGGTTCGATAGTCCGAAGGTTCGATAATCCGAAGGTTCGATAGTCCGAAGGTTCGATAGTCCGAAAGTTTCATGGGAAAACATATATGGGTAAACGTGTAGTTTAGCGTCGTAAATTATTTTTTGACTTAAAAAGCATTCCCATATCAATTTGAACGTTTACCCTTATATATTTCATATTCCGGAATATATTATTTTGTGCTAAAAAACCCAAAACAACCGAATAAAACTAAAGTTAGAAGAGAAAATGAAAACGAAGTGAGCCGTTAAGCGATCATTCGACGACAACAGGAAGTCAAGCGGCTATGGTACATTACCCGCGGCTCAAGGAATCTATATTGACCGCGGCTATTAATAGCTACACCTCAACTTGACCGCGGCTATTAATAGCTACACCTCAACACAAAGCTGAATATTGCGTTAAGTTGACGTGTTAAGCCTATGAGATACGAACAGGCCGCACACTCGTACGCTTCACTAATTACCGTCTATGAGGCACTAACACTTCCCACACGATTGATTTGCAGGTGTTTTATGCTATCAGTCTGCATTGAAACTGGCATACAGTGCGTTTGCAAGTGGTGTAATAACGAATACACTTACTTACTTACTTTTCTTCTGCATTATGTAAAAGTCCTGCACGTGGAATTTTTACCAGGGTACTCCTACCATAATTCTAATCCTTACATATCCTTCCTAATCACTCATTTCCTGCAAAAACTCTTTTCCCAGTGTTCACGCTTCACACTAACCATTATTGTGAAGCCTAAATGCATTGGACAATTTGCATTGCAAGAAATGTCCTTATTTGACCCTTGAAATAAAATACTTATCGTATAAGTATGCAAAAGCACTTTCCAGGGTGTAAAGAGCAACTTTGAGACTAACCAAAACGGCAATCATCCATCACCTTCAATCATTATCCTCACAGTGGTAATCCTTCAAACTTACCCATTAGTGTCAAGCCAAAAATCATTGGAACAAATACATTGCAAGAAATGCTTTTATTTGACCATTGAAATAAAACTTATCGTCTAAATATGCAAACGCATATTTATCCGTCTTCGCCATATTACGCTGATCAGGCAGCAAGTTTAAACGCGAGGGTTTCTGTTGAAGATGTCTAATGCTCCACGCCGATTAATCATTAGGTTGACATCTTCTTAAATGCGTTGAGCATGCGCTAATGTTGAACTCTGGACACTGTTGCCAATGAACTGTTTCTTAATTAATTACAAATCGGGGATATAGTCAACGGTTCGAAGCCTGATTCAACGACTTAGGAAGTCGACGATATATATATATATATATATATATATATATATATATATATATATATATATATATGTATATATAGACCATCACGATAAGATTCATCTATTCTCGAGTCGTAAAGAAATTATAATTATATGCACGAATATTAAATGTACGAATTCGACGCCGTTGGACGATTTTAACCAACGATATAAACCAAGCAATCGATGGACTAAAGTTCAATTCTATACTATTCTATTTACGGACTTATAAAGTCCCTATAACGGTACAACCTAATCAGAGGCGCTTCCAGTGCGAAGAACCCCTCTAAAAAAGTCTTACAGAAACAGTAGTGTCCCCAGATAACAGTAGTATCCCACAGCACGAGTTATAGCAGGAAGGTCATTGCACAGCAAATGGCCAACAGAGGCATATGCACGATGCTGAGCTTTGGCAGTCCGAGACCGAGGTACTAGAAGGTCATGATGGTCTGAAGAGCGGAGAGGACGATATTCAACAAGTATCTATCGTCACTTGTGACGGACAACTTTTCCAGAATTCAAGTTCGGTCAATGATCACCGATTTGTTTCGAGTCGTCGAGAACAAGCATCGTGGAAGTGAACGTCAAATTCTGTTGGCCGATGAGAAGAAGATCCGTCTGGCAATAAGATAAGAACACGTATGGTATTATATTTTAAGAATTTGGTCATTGGTCTTTCTCATAGTTTGGGAAATTGTTTCATGTTTACCTTGAACCATTTATTGTTGCCAAGAGGTTGTTGAAGCAAGTAAGATTAATTATCAGCAGAAAAAGGCAGAAATTAAGAAACCTGGTGCAGAACGGCTCAGACAGCTCTTACGGCTGGAAAGCCGAGATAATTAAACATTCAGTCGTGAATCAATGGCGAAGGAATGGTTGATGGAGAGACTGCGGAATATGGTGCTGTAGCTAGGTTATGGGAAGTCTATCGAGAAGCCTCCTATTCCTTTACGATCTTGAGAATGCTGCTGATAGTGGAAATGCAGAGATAGCTGGTGGAAGTAGAAAGGAAAAGAAGAGCTGAAGCCGACCACAGAAGACGAGATTAGATGGAAATAGAGAGGAAAGATAGACTGGAGTAAATGAGTAAATGGAGATGGAAAGGAAACTCGCAGCGGAAACCAACTGGTGAAGATAAAAGCAGACGTAAACAGAGAAGAAAGGACAAAATGGAACAAATTATAGAGCTGGAGATACTAAGGCAACTACCGTCAATTACAAGGCAATTACAATCGCACATTGAAGTTAAGAGATCGCAAAAGAAGAGAAGACGAACTTGCCAATTAGAAGACGCATAGAAAGAGAGACAGGTGGAACTGGAGAGACAAATCTAATGTGAAATGGAGAGACTGCGGACTGTATAGTTTGAGTTAGAGAGGTAACGGCGAATAGAAAGCCTTAATTCTCCTTCCATTTCTTCCGTTTCGTCTTTCTCTTGGCTTACTTCTTTATTCAGATTTTGCTCGAGTTTTCTCGTTTGTTCTCGAGTCAACATGTTTGTCTGAACCTGAGCATCAAGAATTAAATCTGTGGCAGCATCTTTAACTCTGCAATAATTCCTTGGATGCAACCGTAAAGTTTCTCTCCCAAACTTATTTTCAACAACAGCATATAGGGGCCTACCGCTTTCATGTAGCCTAGGCTACGGTCCAATGTTTAACAACTTTGGGTTCTTACGAGACTCCTCGTTAGCTCTTACTCCTCGTTAGCCAGCCTCAATTCAATCTTTAACTAATTTTGTCACAAAAGGTTTTCCAACCGCCAAATGAATGCTCACTTCAACCATTTAATCAAACTGCATACATTTTACTACTTCCTTACTTACTACAGTTGTGTGTTTCTGTTAAAATCTTGCATATTATTTTTCTCAAGAAATCTTACGTGATACAAAAATTGAGAACACTATTGCATTCAGCGTGAAAGATTCTATAGAAAACAGTTTAAATTACTTCAAAAACAAAGTTAAAAATTTGTTATCCAGTGATATATTTAAACATTATTTACATAATTATAACTTCATAGAGAGTACTGGATTAGCGACGCAATATCCTATATGCTTTGGCACTGGCTACGGAACCGTCCGGACGGTGCCGTAATTTCTTTTCTACGGAACCGTCCGCAAATAATCTATGCGATTTATCTATGGCGTTAATCAAAACTGCCTGTTGTCCCATCACGACGCCTAATTTGACACTAACCACACGAGTGGCCCTAACCGACCCTCAAGTTGTCCGCCATAAACGGGAAGACAACAAGTTCACGTGACAGGCTTAATTTCAGCCATAGATATGTGCAATCACCCATAGATTATTTGCGGACGGTTCCGTAGAAAAGAAATAACGGCACCGTCCGGACGGTTCCGTAGCCAGTGCGATATGCTTTATATTATTAATCAAAACTGCCTGTTGTCAGCATTCGACTAACAAGAGTTTCAAAATTCAAATTTAATAAGAGAATCTCTTGGCGCATTTAAAAACTCCTGAATGAAAAATATTCAGACGCATACGTTTTAATTAAATTTCTAATTATTTTGCTAAATCATAATTAGTACGCGTGGACCTTCATGTTTTGTTCGACGTTGGCTGACACGCTAAGTATAGACCATCTTAATTGGATGCAGAACAGAATGAGCAATTTGATATGAAAAACAGCTCTATACATTTATAAATTGTATATCTTTCCTTTCCGTTACAAGTCTTTCGTTTAGTATCAGATTTATTAATTAACCAGATAATAATACGCTTGGCGGCAAAAGACAAAGTAAAGCAAATGCGATAGTGGATTTGAAATAAGAAATGAGATGGGTGATGTAGGAAGCATTCATAGTCAGCATTAGAGAAGTTCCAATTGTGGGAAACTAATCAGTAATCTCTCTGGTCAGAGTAATTGGATATCTCGTGAGCATACCACTCTAGTCCTCTAGTCCACTGGGTTCTCATTGAGCAACGAATCGTCTACTGCACTGAATTAGTTAATTAGAGGATTTGGCAACGAAAACAGCCACAATATATTGCATCACGATGAATCCTAAAGCTACTAGGCCTAACTACTCCAACTGTTCACCTGATTGAGTAGATTAGATTAGATTAAATAAAGTTAGAACAAAATAGAGAAGACTAAAATGGGTTGGTTCAGATCAGACTATAGATGCAATCTGCAATCTGATCAAGTCAGGCTACAGTACATTACACTACGTTAAATCATGTAATTCTATTTTTCCTTTTTACTGCCCTTTATTTATTCCGTTCTCTTCTTTCCAATGCTCTCAAACGTGGCCATGCACATGCTTTCTTCTACAATTTTTCACTCACTACTAGGGTTTGACCGAATCTTGATCCGAAAATCGGTTTTCGCTGGATTTTGCCCTAGACCAATTAACAGGGTCGTCTTATCCATTAGTCGGCACTGTGCCTATAGCCTACGCATCTTTAAGGAGCCTACCAGTCTGAAAATGAGATATTGAGAAAATAAGTTTAATGATTGAATTTGATGCAAAAATGAAAAAATGAAATTTCAAATTCTAACTTAATAATTTTTGGAACTGTAGGCTACTGTAACCGTTTAACTTTAAGATAGTAACTTAAAGTTGAGTTACGTTGTGCAACAGCCTACATTATGTGAACTTTACGGCTCTTTGCATTAGCAAAATCATATATATAGGTCATTTCCCGCATTAACTCGATTTCAGTTGAAATTAGTGCAAGCGAAGATAATCGTCCTTCTTGCTCTTTCTTCTTTTCGCTTCTCAAATCCAGACTCGTGTGTTTCTTGTAGCCTATCCATCAGATATGATTATTTAAAGTAACACTGTTAATTAAAAAAACGTTTCAAGTCGTACCTAAGGCCCGTGACTATTTACATTAAAAGTTATTGCTAATTTTGCCTTTAGCTTCAATGCAGAGCTGGCAAATACCAAAAGAAGTAATACTTTCGGCCAAAAACAATTTCTTTTTTCATTAATATAAAAATAGTAACCTGTTTTAGCGACCTCCTGTGGTAATCTTTAATTCCTCATTATTTAAAAAAACCGTGCAAAATAATAAAATTATGAGTCGATGCTTCAACAAAAAATGATGGATAGTCGTATTTCTTAAGCCACGTGGTTTAAAGTTAAACAGCATGAAATTGTAAAATTATTAAATTAGTTCTTTAGAACCAAATAAAACTAAATATTGCCGAGTAATTAAATCTAATCCGGAGTCGGCAAAAAAGCAGACCAAATATCCGGTCGAGCCCTACTCACCACCGTCCACATTGTTTTCATGTTTTCCAACCCATCGGATTCGAATAGACTTTAATGGATTACGAATTTTAAAACGCTTACACTTGGAGCGTCGAGCGACAATCGATTAATGACTTGTGCAGTTTGGTAACGACACAAGTCACAAGTAATTAAATTACTTACAGTCTACAATGTGTTTTACTATGCATTTCTGTGCTGATCTACCTTATTCTAAACGTAATCGTAATCTCCAAACTTCTAAAGCGCCACTCGAAAGCCAAGCGCAGGGCACCAGCTTATTCACGAGCGCTGCGTCTAGTCAGAGGGGTTGTCCAAAAGAGTAGTCCGAGGGAGGTCCGAGTCCGGTTTCCAGAGGATCAGAGAGGGCACAGCAGATGTTAAGGCGGGTGTCTTTTAGGTCGAAGATTGGAAGGTACAGGATCAGATGAGTCAGGATAAGAGTTCTTGAAAAGGAGAGACTTTAGTTTCGAGTGGAAAGCCTTGGGGTGATGGATAGAGGAGCTTGAGGCAGATGATGGTGGATGATTGTGGATGATGTTGGAGGAACCGAAAAAGTGCGGAATTCAGGAGGTAGGCTAGATCGTTCCAGAGACGCGGCGCAGTGTTGGATATTGCTCGTTGGAGAACTTGAGATGAGTAGTGACCGGGGGTCTAGAAAGATTGTGAACAGAGCATGATCGGGTAGAGCGATCTAGTAGTATTCTGTCGCGAGTTCAGAACAACATCCTGTTCTGCCCTGTTCTCTGTCTTTCGATCAGTCTGTGTTTATCTCTCATCAAGATGCGCCGTGGCAGAACGAATCCGATCTCAAATGAAGTGGACCAACATCTGAGAATGTAAGATGACCTTGCAGCAAAAATGCGGTTCTGAGGTCGAATCCGGAAGCGTGCTTCGCGCAAACAACAACCAGTGCCTCTGAAATCATCGCGGCCAATGATGTAGTGCAGTATGATTACAGGGGTTGTTTATGTCAGCGATTGTTGGGATGATGACGATGACAATATTGATGACAACAGCAAAATGACGACGAAATAATATGTTATCTTCCTAGATACAGTCTTCTCATTTAAGTTAGATTAGGCCTAAATGGGTGTTTGAAATAGAGAAGTCTGTTCATTCTATCGCCAATTAACTTCATCTTTGTCCAACAACAAGAAGCAGAAGACGCTGTTTCTAACAGTACTTCAGCGTCATCTACTTAATAATTCATGCCTAGGTGCCATCAAAACCTGGAAAGGTGACCTGGAGTATGGAAATAGATTTTTTTTATAGATTCTTGAAATGCGCTATATAGATGTTTAGATCAGTGAATACCAGCAGGTGGAGAAGATGAAAATGAGTAGTAGGAATAGAAGAAGAAGAAGAAAGGGAAGGCGGAGGAGAATTGTGATGGGGTCGCTTATCTGACATTTATTCTCTCCTCCTCCTTCTCCTCCTCATCCTCCTTTTATGTCCTCCTCCCTCCTCCTCCCTCCTCCTTTTTCCGAAATTGGATGTTTATTTACCCCAGATCACCGCGACCTTCCTTCCCAGACGAGTGTAGGTGGAAGCTGCATATGAAGATGGCGTCGAGTGATACCCGATGATAACCGGAGGGAGAGAAGCACTGACGACCCATGACACCTGTGCGCCCGAGTTTCCGACGCAATTCCAATTGCACGACAGTTCTTGTAAGATTGATTGTAAGAGAATGAAGAGGAAGAGGAGGAGCAGTAATTGAAAGAAGATAGGTCAAAATAAAGAATGAAGAAGAGAAGGGAAGGGAGAGGAAGAGGATGGAGAGGAGGAGGAGGAGAAGAAAAAGGAGAAGAAGTAGGAAAAGGAAAAGGAGAAGGAGAAGGAGTAGGAGAAGGAGAAGGAGTAGGAGAAGGAGAAGGAGAAGGAGAAGGAGGAGAAGGAGAAGGAGAAGAAGAAGAAGAAAAAAAAGAAGAAGAAGGAAGAGGAAGAGGAAGAGGAGGAGGAATACGATAAGAAGAAAAGAAAGTAAAAGAGGAGAAGGAGCAGGAAGAAGAAGAAAAAGACGAAAAGAGTTTCTAATAGTTGTAACAGTGCTCGTCGCAGATTCCCTTAAAGTTTAGTCGTTCGATTGAGTCAATGTTGGTATCAGTGCACAACTTCAATCTTGTCCTCTGCACACGGCACAGCATAGGCGCCTGTTTCTCTATCGATGATTCCATGTAGTCGTTTATTAAAAATTAAAGAGAGAGAGAGAGAGAGAGAGAGAGAGAGAGAGATATAACAAACGACCGAGATTGAGAAATAGATAGATAGAGAGACAGCAGAAGAGAGACAAAAGAGAGAGAAAGCTATGGAGGACAACCTGAGAGACTTTGGCATGTAATGGATTGGTTCTTATTGACGATCCACTGGCCAATTGGACGAAGCGTGGATTCGAGGCGACATCTGCATCACCTGCTGCATCAGCTGTATCAGCTGCTGCTGCTGCTGCTGCACATGTATAGAGCATCCGCCCTAGACATCACGACGACCGGCGCCAGTGGTCCTCTCTCTACGACCGTCGTTACCCATTCGGAAAGCACCGCAAGGCCAGACGTCTGTCGTTCATGACATTTAACACACTTCTCAATAGCAAAACAATAGGCTCGATCACATAAATTGGATTACCGACAATTTACTACGAGTAGTTATATCTAATCTATATAATCCAATCTAATCTAATTTAATCTGCAATTTAAAAAAGAACGATATGCTTTTACTTCGGGTTTGTTTTCATACCGCTAAATCCGTTTCAAATGTTTGGTTAATATAGATCAACCATGAAATTGACTAGGGAATTAGGCGTAGTCTATGCCTAATATAATATATGAAAGAACATATTCTGTCATGTGTATAAACTCAATATTCGAATTACCTTGATAATGATCACGTGACAACAGAGCGTAGTCCATTAGTTTCATGTATACATGGGTATCTTCTTCTCATTATTTATAAGATGAGATTAAATTGGGTCACACAAAGAGAGCTCAGATCTGAAGATTGTATCAGATGATGTGTCGCTTGATCCGCTATCATTATCTTCCCCAGGATTCCCTGTCTTCTGAACAGCTGTGTATAAATGCACATTTCTTCCGCCTATTTTCGGCGAATCTGGCGGGAAAAGGGCATTATTACATGGTTTGCTTTCCATATTAAAACATCTATGTAGGACTATTTCCTCCGCCTCCGGACTCATGACCCTTTCATTCCTCCTGCAGATAGTTTGTTGGGTAAAACGTTAATCAAATAGGATGATATATATAAGATTTGATCAATATACTCTGTCTTTCTTAGATAAATCACGATACTATATTGATTGTACACCAAATTGCGGTTTTACGCTCCTCAGCAGATAGTCTTAAAAATAGAGCTGTATAAAATTACTGTAATAATAATAACAAAACAACAAAAACAACAAAAACAGCAGCAGCAGCAGCAACAACAACAACAACAACAAAGACAACAAACAACAACAACAACAACAACAACAACAACAACAACAACAACAACAACAACAACAACAACAACAACAACAACAATAATAATAATAATAATAATAATAATAATAATAATAATAATAATAATAATAATAATAATAATAATAATAATAATAATAAAGGATATTTCTTACTTACTTACTAACTTACTTAGATTACAAAATACATTGCATTAAAGTCAAGGCCTAAACAGAGCTCCATCATATGACTGTTATTAATCAAGGCAAATACATACATACATAAAGCCGTATAGACATACACACATACAGACATACAGACATAAAGACATAAAGAGATACAGACATAAAGACATACATACAAACAGACATGAAGACATACAGACATACAGATACAGACATAAAGACACACAGACATACAGACATACAGACATAAAGACATAAAGACATGAAGACATAAAGACATAAAGACATACAGACATAAAGACATACATACAAACAGACATGAAGACATACAGACATAAAGACATACAGACATAAAGACATACAGACATACAGACATACAGACATAAAGACATGAAGACATAAAGACATAAAGACATACAGACATACAGACATACAGACATAAAGACATACAGACATACAGACATACATACATACATACAAACAGACATAAAAACATAAAGACATGAAGACATACAGACATACAGACATAAAGACATAAAGACATGAAGACATAAAGCCATAAAGACATACAGACATAAAGACATACATACAAACAGACATGAAGACATACAGACATAAAGACATACAGACATAAAGACATACAGACATACAGACATACAGACATAAAGACATACAGACATAAAGACATAAAGACATACAGACATACAGACATACAGACATAAAGACATACAGACATACAGACATACAGACATACATACAAACAGACATAAAGACATACATACAAACAGACATGAAGACATGAAGACATAAGACATAAAGACATACAGACATACAGACATAAAGACATAAAGACATAAAGACATACAGACATACTATACCGAACGTCGTATCCGTCAACTTTTTATCCGAAGCGTATTGTGGCAAGTATTTCATAGCCCTCGTAAGCCTCTATCGAAGGATACTGTGGAAACTGAATAGCTTTTAACGAAGAAGAAATTGACGCGGGAAGCGCTTGTAGAGCGTTAGACGTGGCTGCTGAGTTTTCCTTAATAGTAGATAACAAAGCGTTTTGTTCTTTCGATATCGTTGATTGTGAGTCAACGATTGGCTTGTACAACTTTACTAATTCTTGCTGCATCCCTATATCACCTAATTTCTCATTTAGAAAGTTCTGTTGAATATTCTTCTTCGTCTTGAGAAAATCTGCGACGAATAAATCTCTTTTTGCCGGATCGGTAATCTTTAGAAATGACATTACGTTTTAAAATAATAGTATAATGTTTTTAAAACGTAATTGATTTTACGTTTTACGTTTTACGTTTTACGTTTTACGTTTTACGTTTTCATCGATTTCTCAAACACGTTCTTAAACGACTCGGCCATAATTTCTCGATTTTCAACTTCTTCGTCTTTGCTAACTTTTATTTTGCTTCTGATTTCTTCTTTCATTTCGTTAAATTTCACGAGTTCGTTTAGAATGAGCGAATATTCCTCGTCTGAAATATGATCGTCTTCCAAAGCTTTCGAGACGTAGTCACTGATCGTGTTGAGTTTTGCCTCAGCCAACGTTTTAATCTTTTCATGCTTCTCCATTTTTAGCGTGAACTTTCTATTGATCACACGCCCGATCACACTGAAAACACCAGCTCCAACCGCTAGTCCTTGTAGAACCAACGCGATAGGTGCCGCGACTATCGTAGACATAACAGCGATTGATGAAGCAGTTGAACCTAACACGATTAGATCCGATACGTAGTCTACTACGTTTATAAACCTAACGCCTTTACGATACTTTTCGTTTAGGACCGCTCTTTTATCTCGTTCTCTTTCGATTTCTTTTTGAATTTCACGATCTTCCCGAGCCGGTAAGCGTGAGCTTTTCCATCGACTGCACCCGTTTTCATTACGATTGTTGTATTTCCTGGTGGCATCTTTTTTTTTAATTAAGCAATATAATTTTAAAATCATCACTCCTACTGCGAACGGTATGAGCGACGAAGCATAACGAATCTCCTTCGTTTATGACAACTTCCGAATCGGAATCGTTTAAAATTGTAATGACGATGTCTTCGGCATTTTTTTGGAAACAACATCGTCTTGTAGTCTGCAAGCGCTTGCTCGTATTTCCTGTTTGAGCTCCACTTTACACCATCCTCTTCTCATTCGAACACCTAGTCCGAGCTCAAGCGTTTCCGTTTCTTTTGGATTAATCGTTATCGTTCGTTGAGTAAAAATCTCCCATACTTGGCAGCCTGGGTGCTTTACGGGTTTGTGAGCCACTTCATTCTTAGGTAACCACTCTACCGGGTTTATTGGAAAGTTTTTCGAACGAACGGGTTTCGTACCAAACTTGTGTATCGGTCTTATCCATCGCGACATTTTTATAAATAGGATATAAAAGTTTTAAATTATAGCAACCACCCGAGGATCGGAATGTTTGAAAATGGAGAATTAGGTCCTAGTATAAGCCCTTTACCAGTTTTCATATACAACCCTTTACCAGTTTTCATATAGAGACCATCTCCTTGACCATCTAATCCAGATCCCCTCCACGGTTTTAGGTAAAGACCTTCTCCTTGTTGAACTATCTTGGCGTTTCTATCTCCTCTTCTGATGTATATCACACCTCCAGTAACTCCGGATCCGCTAATTTTGTCGATGATTTTCGATGTCGCCGCAGAACCTAGACCGCTTAAAGCTCCAGTCGCGAGACTAGGTAGTACGCTGGAAAGAAGGAATTTACCAGCTGTTGCTAGAAACGGTAATATAGCGCCGATGAATCCTCCTTCGACTTTGGCGTTGTGAACTAACTGCGTTTTACTCATTTTAATCGTCACACCCTTTCCATTCTCATACGCTTTCGCCATCTTGTTAATTTGCGCTTGAGTTAGAGCTAATACGTGTTCTCCCGACAGATCATCGTGAGATAGTCTAATACTCACACCGTCACACCCCGCTTCGAGCGCGCGTTTAATTTTCTCTTTTTGCCCTTCCGAAATATTAACTTTTATATTCGTGTACCGACTCATTTTATATATAACTAAGATAAACTTTTAATAGTACTCACACTTCTCTGATGTGAAATCTAATCGACAATTCCTCTCCTCTAAGGTTAATCAAGTTTCCATTTTGATCGGTAAGCTTCGTTTCCATCGATGAAATCGTGCGTAGCGTGATGGGAAGATAGATCAAATTATGCGGTACTTCGATAATCTTATAACCCGGTCCTACGTTAGGGAAAAACGAATATATCACGTTTCCCACCGTTCCGTTGGTGTATGAACCTCCGATTATATCGCTCGTCACCCTCAAACTGTTTACGTTTATTATGTTCACTATTTCTTCGGATTCGTTATAACCCTCATTATATAACTGTTTAGCGAAACCTAGGACCGTTCTGATCGAGTTGATAGGCGAAAGAAAATCAACTCTATAATTCGGTGCAATATTTAGTACGGACTTTAACGTATTACTGTTAGGTTGCAATGAAATATAGTATTCGTTGTTTACCGTATCGTAATGCCCGTTCTCTTTCATAGTTCTCTGTATGTAATCGTTTATATCCGCGATTTCATAACACCCCTCCGGAATGAATACATCAGACCATGTTCGCCCTCCATCGGGTGAATATCTGAAATGGTTGTTCTTAGCGGTGATGTTTGGGAATGAAAAATAAGATTCAAGATTGACAAGAGCCATTTCATACTTTTTACTAGCATCCAGTTCGATTAGTGGATTATACTGAGTCCTAATTTTCGCGCTCTTTTTGCTCACCAAAATATAAAACGACGATTTAGCATCCGTGTTACGTACCACCTTTTCCATAGTAGTCGCTAGCTTTTCGAGTGTAGATTCCATTCTTTTTTTAATAATGAGATTATTATTTTATATTAACGATGGTATGTAGAATTCATCGAAGCCGCATCGATACTTTCCTTTGTCAGCGCCACTAGTTGAATCGATTACTAGGAATCCATGCGGACGTTTCCAAACAGTTTTGCATAGGTTCCTAAATTCTTCCATTGGCATGTCTACTTCGCCTACATGATCGTGATAGATATGATTGATATTTTTTAGATCTTGAGGAAATAAACAGATAAAATTTGCGTTCTCTCTTATGGTTTGCCTAGGTAGTTTGAAATAATTTTGTGCGAGATAAAAACAATCTACGTTACTATGCCTTCCTCTGATGTAGTAGGCCTCGCATTTGTTCTGCTTTTCCAGCTGTAGGTCGTCAAAGATCATCAAGTTCTTCTTCTCCGCTTCAAATCTCTCGGATCTGGCACGTCTTCGGAACTTTCAAAGAACTGGCAGATATATCAGATTTCTCATTCAAGTGTTTAGCCATTTCCTCAACTACAACTGCTGGTGATATATTTTGTCTTCATGATCTCGTCTTTAATATCGAATAACCCGACGATGGCTTCTTTCGGTAGCTTTTCTTCAAATGCTTTCTTAAGTATCTTATACTCTGGTTGAAAGAGAGATCAGACCGAATACCTGTAGGTTATCGTAGTCTAACCATTCAGGTCTCAAGAGTAAATTCAGCAGTAAAGTCGTCTTACCACAACCAGACTTTCCTACGATTAAACCTCGTATACTTCTCGGTAATAGCGGGTTGTTGGATCTTTTCGATGCGTTTTCGTTCCACGATAAATCCTTAACTTCCATAGTCGTTTTAAATATAAATGTTTTTGTATTTAAAATAACAATGTATTGCGTAAAGTGTAAGAGAAAAACCGAAACGAAAGATATTCAGAACGCCGTCAGTAAAAATAATAGGTCCATGCTTCGAGGCGTATGCGCTGTATGTGGAACGACTAAAACTCAATTCGTGAAAGCAGCACAAGGTGGTGATCTCGTCAGTTCTCTAAATTCAGTTACAAGCGGTATTAAGCTACCGTGGGCTAAATTCCCAGGAGAGATGCATTTACCGGGCCATCAGTTTACAGGACCAGGAACTAGACTAGATTTGCGGTTGAATCCTGATGGAACTCCTAAAGAATGGAGTAAACCCGTTGATAGGGTCGATAATGCGGCGTATATTCACGATTTGGCTTACAACCAGCACACTGATACGGCTTCTAGGAATGTAGCTGATAGAGCGATGATTAATGCTTTGAATAATATTCCTAATCCGAGCTTACGAGAACGTATAGAGAGGACTATAGTTAAACCTATATTATCAGCTAAATCGAGTTTAGGATTAGGTTTACCAAAAAAAAACTTAAAACTACAACCCGATCTGAAATGGACTGACGAGCTCGCGGAATGAATTGCATAAACCTGTAGTAAGGCATTTTCGAAAAAGGAAGGTGTACGTCGGTGGGATAGATGACATTTGGGCAGCTGATCTGGTTGATATGCACGCATTCGCTGAAGATAACGACGGCGTGAAATATCTGTTATGCGTTATCGATCTATTTTCTAGATATGGTTGGATAATGCTATTGAAAGATAAGAGCGGCGTATCTGTGTATGATGCTTTCACGAAAATATTTACGAGCAGCGGACGAAAACCTGTGAAACTCTGGGTCGATAAAGGAACAGAATTCTACAATAAACACGTAAAGTCTTTAGGAGTCGAGCTATATTCGACAGAAAATGAAGAAAAGTCTTGCGTTGTCGAGCGCTGGAACAGAACGATGAAAGAAAAAATGTATAAATATTTTTCAGCTAACTCGACGAGGAAATATATAGATGTTTTGGATGAAATGGTTAGCATTTACAACAACGCTAGGCATTCTTCTATAAAAATGACGCCTGCTAAAGCGAGCTCAAAAGCAAACGAACGTGTGGTGTGGATGAATTTGTACGGGGGCTTAAACCCAGAGCCCGTCCAACCAAAGTTTAAGGTTGGTGACAGAGTTAGAATTACTAAGAAGAAGAACACATTTGAAAAAGGGTACACGCCAAAATGGACTGAGGAAGTATTTACGGTATCCCAGATTCAATACACGGATCCACCAACTTATAAGATTAGTGATTATAACGGAGAAGAAGTTCAGGGATCATTCTATGAACAGGAGCTACAGAAGTCAACTCAAGAAATATTTAGAATAGAAAAAATTATACGAAAACGTGGTAAGAAATCTTTAGTTAAATGGTTAGGGTATCCTGAGGCCTTTAATTCATGGGTTGACAACGATGCATTGTTAACCTCGCCTTAGAACCTGCACCGGGGAACTGCTGACTCATCGAAACTGTTGGAAATTACCTCAACGTTCAACTCATAAGGAGCACAGGTGGAGTTTTTTGAACCGAGGCGACGGTTTCGATGAAAATGCTGACTCGCTGGAAACTTCGGGGAACGCGCGGACGTAATTGAGATCCGCGGACTCGTAAGTAGAGAGTAGTAGACCTCTAGGACTATTGTTTGACCTAACGTTCCTAGAGTTTAGGTTCGTGCACGGTGAAGGTGAGTGATTTAGACCAAGGATTAGGTTCGTGCATGGCGAAGAAATGGGTGATCTGGACCTAACATAGGTTCGTATATGCGTTACAAGAAATGTTTTGATTTCAACAAAAGTAGAACCAATACTTCAAAGAGGTGGTTCTGTAATGCGGTTATATCATTACATGCCTATGTATATAGGTATGGTTGTATGTGAGTATGTAGATCATTATTTAGCGCCATGTAAGAAACACACGGAGTCTTTAAAGTAGCTGATTCAGTTGTAGATTATTTTGTATGGAACTAGCTCACAGCTGTTGTATAATATCTATTGCTGAAGTAATAACACTTGAATACTTAATAATTATTATTGAACACCCTTCAACATAGCATTTACCAATTAGACATAGAACGTATAATCATTTTCATAGTTACCGACCAAATCCTTTAGACCAATAAGAGTTGTTGCTACGAGTAGACGATCGATCTTATACAGATACCACCCGACAGTAGACCGCTCTCAACTACGAATACTTCTGACTTCCAAGATGATCTTTCTCGTTCTTTTCCTGTCCTTCTGACTGCGTCTTCCTTCCGGACTTCTCTCCTGCGTCGGATCTGCCTCTCAATTTGTCACTCCGTCAACTCGTCAACCCGTCAACCAACCTCCTTATCCATTGGTCCTTATGTTATATAGTAGCTTCAATTCAGACTATTGCCAATCATCTGCCTTTCTGCCTGTCTTTCACATCTCATGTTTTGCCTACGGAAGGCGGACCCTACTTTCACTTCAACCATTCCTGTATTCGTGTCTGTCAATGCATGCCTCTTTCGTCTTACTTCATGCTTAGTCCATGCACCAATCACATGCTGTGTACCACCCTCCATGCTAAACTCAATGTATACACTGACAAGTGATTGATTCCTTAGCTGTATCGATATTCCTCCTTAGGCTGCCTTATTGAATAATTATAATGATATTTGTATTCTATATTATGGTAATGACGATGACGTCATTTTCTCGGCATTACAGTTTTGACACATACTGACTAAATACAAATTAATTGGTTAATTGGAAATCGGATCACTAATTGGTACGATCAAAAGAGTAGCCTAGGCTACTTGGACGGTGTATTTGAATGAAGATAACAGTAAGTGAAATAGAGAAGACCTTCTTCAAATCGGTATTTTCCAAACGATTGCGAGGTCGTGACTAAATACATATTAATTGGTTAAGAAATGGCTTTCCAGCAGACTTTGGACTGACACCATTCTTCTGTGTATAAACTGGTAGACCAGTTTCGGAAAGAGCAGGACAGTGTAGAGATCGATATCGGCCGTTATAATTCAGGGTTTAGACAGCCGGAAGCCTCCAAGCCTAGTATCTAGGCTCTTGCTTAAGACATCGATATTAACTTTCTTTTTAGATGGTAACAATTATTACCTAATACCTAGAAACTTTTGTTCGCGTTTCGTAGAAAAACATTTAACATTCCATGCTTGTATAGTCTCTCTTTTTTAAAGTAGTATCTTTTATTATTATCTTCTTATAAATGAATAAATCTTGTGGAAAACATTTTCACATTGTTTTCTGTCGTAGTCGTTTAAGACGGGGCTGTTTTAACGGGGCTATTTTGACGGGGCTATTTTGACGGGTCACCACTTTCGAGTCGAAGACATTCCATAACACGATGAACTGTTTAGAAAATAATCTTCGAGGATTCAGTTAATTAAGTGGATATTAGGCCTACTACGAGTCGAGGATCATCGAAAAACTGGTCTTCAGACGATGACATCGCTTCGTGATGCGGTGAATTGTTTAGAATGAGGACTCGATTAAGTTGGGCAGGCGATGACTTCGTCTTGCAAAGAAACGACGAGATTACAGTTTTACATGACGCTAGTTCGAGTGTCAAGGCCAGCCTAAATAACTACAAAGGTTAGATAGGCAAATGAAAATAGAATTAGCTAATAAAGATGCTAGTTAAGTGAGATTAATAAAGTGGATAATTGCATGCTTATTTAAGGTGAACTTGCAATTGCATTTATGTCATACCTGATTTTGATTTTTTACGAGAGAGAGAGAGAGAGAGAGAGAGAGAGAGAGAGAGAGAGAGAGAGAGAGAGAGAGAGAGAGAGAGAGGGGAAGGGAGAAGGGAGGGAGGGAGTGAGGGAAGGAAAGAGATAAAGAAGAGAGAAATATGAATAGAGAGAAACTGAAAAGGACGGAAAGAAAAATGGAAAGACAAAACATTCGGAGAGAGACAGAGAGTGACAGAGAGACGAACAACAAGAAGATCTTTGACGGAGCATATGTGATTAAGGTTGAGCCTGTGTGAGTTACGTTGCATCGTCGAATTGTTCTGAACCCACAGAGACCTCCTCCTACCCTCTCAATCTACATGGCCAAACAAGACAAATACTCTTGTATACAGCCAACTCTTGCTGCACTGTATATATTAGCGCTTATTTTTAAACGAGGAGGAGATCATTCGGGATGTACACTGACGAGTCTTACGGATAAACGTCTTAGTAGGCTATAACGACGGAGGCCTTCTTGAGGGAGGGAGGGGAGGTTGACAATCCGTTTGAACCGCCGCCGCCGCCGCTACAGCAAGACAACTGGCCTCACCGCAGCAACACCCGTAGCGAGGGAACCAGCCCTCATTACATATGCCAGTACACACACAAACACACCTACACATCTACACGCACAAACAATCAAACACACACACCTACGCACACATTATTGGCCAGTGGGTGCTTATAAATTCGCTGTATTTGCACTTACAATACGGAATTTGAACCAGATCATTTGCTCCGAGTTGCTAAGATTTAAATGCAAATGAGTCTAAATCACTTCGTTTTGCATTACGCCTATTCGCAACTGAATTGCTTCAAAACCCTGTGACCCGCGGCGGATGGCAACGGAGAGCCTCCTCCTCCTCCTCTCGTAACCTATCCGATTATTGGTTCATAACAGCCAGTCGACGGACATGCACAAACTGAATCTGGCGAGGCCAGGATAAATGGTAAATTTCTGCTGATGAAGAAATTTATTTTTGCGTAATCGAAACATAAATGGAAGAAGACCAGCGAACATTTACGGCTAGAAGTCCTCATAATCATGCTACCTTATTTTCTTCTAAGCTTAATCTCCATGTTCCAGTTAGCGACAAACTTAAAAGCCTAATGTTCGTGACAGCAATATCATCAAGGCCACTCTTTTTAGAATAAGTTGTCTTTCGATTAAATATACCATCATCCGAGTTACCCAACATTGTTACCAAACATTGCAACATTTCTACCGAGAAAGCTTCACAGAGTCAATGTTAAGATGAGTTTCTTTCGAATGTTTAGTGCCTCAAGGAAACCAAATGGTTGTCATCTTGTTTTGTGTCATAGAACAACTGCTAAAAGTTAGAAAACCGCAGTGATGGGCAAAAGTTAACTAAAAATTTGAAAACTTTTAGTTAAACTAAATTTTTTAATTAAGAATAAAGTTTAACTAGAAAAACATAGTTTAGTTAAAAGCATAGTTTAACTAATATTTTTAGTCATCAACTAAAAATTTAACTAAAGAAGTCAGCAACTGTGCAACTATCTTCCGCAATGATTATCATGAGTAGGCCTAACTGGTTTTTATTACTCAAGTAAAGTGAACTGCATTGCATTGCAGGATGCATCATCGTTTGCATTAGCAACTCTCTTCATGATTTTCTGGTAGAACTGTACTATTAGCCTAGTACACATTACATAGTTTGAAAGTGAAATTGTCATTGATGATCTGCATTGTTACAGTTCACTTAACCTCTATTATTATAAAAACGTTTGTAAAAAGTTTGCTAAAAGTTGGAAAAAGTTTCACCAACTATTATTATTAGTTTAGTTAACTTATTTACAAAATCAGTTTTCAACTTTAGTTAAACTATTTTATTTTAGTTGACAAATAGTTAAAGTTTAAATTTAAAAAATTAGTTTTGTGCCCATCACTAGACAACAGGAGCATAATATGGAGTGCTTGCTTTGGCTGGATAGCGACGAATACATACTTTTGATGAGGTCTGTCCACATTTTTTGTTTTGTTTACGACGCCAAACGCCGACAGATTGTTCTTCTGTGACAGGGAGTGGGTGTGCGTGAATTGGTGTATTGAGGGTGTAGTGAATCATGTGGCTGAATTCAGTTGACTTGCCATTGGTCCAAAGGGAAACTGGAAACTGCCGCCTGCGCCGCCACCTGTCCCACCACCTCCTCCTCCTGCGCCACCACGTGTCCCACCGCCGTCTGATCTACTGATCATACCATCTACCACGTCACAGTTTTCCATGTTACACATTTCAGAGTCATTGAATCCCATCTCGAACACTTTTAGTTCGAGGTCTTCTGTAGCGCTGTCTGGCATTCTGCTTTCGACGGAAGAGCAAAGTGGTGGTGGAGGAGGAACTGGAAGTCCTCCGCTGGAATCCGGTGCTCCGTCACATCCTGCATAGGAGTAATACTGCATGTAGGGGTCTAGAGGGAAGGCTGGCTGCGGCAACAGGTGGCACGGAGGATTCTCCAATCTATTTGGCATCAAGTCCTGATAGCAAAAGGCCAGTCTCTTCGATTGCTGCTGCTGCTGCTGCTGTTGCCAGCTGTTGCTGACCGTCCATCCGTGGACCGGAAGTGCCTGTGACGGGGGGCATCCAAGGCTCCGGCGATCGATGGTCGCCCGTCCAGCGGAGGCTGAGAGCAGAGCGGAGGAGGGCGCCAACGCATTACAACACGACACTGAGACGACCCCAGGATGGCCTTCCGTCTGCGTAAAGAGAGCATCGCTGTAGAGTTGGGCCACGTAGGGCGGTGGGGGTGGCGGTGGCGGCAGAGGGTTGACTGGACTGAGTGGAGCTGCCAGGGTAGACGTTGGATGGATGACATCCGACGACTGACTGAGACAAAGAGCCGCCGCTGCCACCGCTGCATGCGACGAATAAGGAACGGAGGAATAAGAGTCATTATCAAAGGACGACGTCAGATAGGACGAATGACCATCGGCAATGGACGGAAGGACGACGGAGGAGGAGGAGGAGGCAGAATGACCAAGAGGTAGAGGACCAGGGCGATCATAGGGGGACGACGAAGGGTCTTTGAAGGAGGAGGACCTAGGTAGGTCTCGACTGAAAGACGACGACATCCGACCATCGTCCGCTGGAACGAACTCCGGACACTTCTGATACCCATCTTCAACGACCCATTCGCCTCCACCTCCACCTGCTCCACCTGCTCCTCCTCCGCTTCCTCCTAGGAAGTAGCCATGGCTCGATGTCCACTCAGTCAGACAGCGCTTGTATTCGATCGGATACCACCAGTCGCTCGGCTCAGTCGACGACGTGAGACCAGACTTCCAGTCGAGATATGTGTATCCTCCTCCTCGAAGGGCATTGTGTGCTGCGAACATCATCTGTCGCTGGTGAGGTCCGTCTGGACTGGACGTCGATCGCAGCGCAGTCGGTCCACCATCGATCGGATTTGGAGACAGGTGGTAGTACCGTAAACGCTCCTGAGTGTTCCACTGGGTGTTCGGTCTGGACTGTGGCTGCATCCTCATGCATTCCACCTTCGCCCGTTGACTGTTTCCGGTGCCTGGAAAGCTATTTGCTTCCGCCTTTCGGCGAAGGTTCTTATGGGCAGCCGGAGTGGAAGGACCGATGGTCCACCAGGAACTCTTTCCAGCTCCATCGTTCTGGATTCGGATGAAACGACTGTGCAGGGACAGGTTGTGACGTATGGAGTTCTATAAGAAAACAACACAACTGAAATGGATCTACAATAAAAACTAAACAAGTTTATTGAAAAGGCAACAAATACACCAAAGGACTATCAATTTATTAAGGCAACAACACAGTTGAAGGTCTCCTGCAGAATACATACATCAGCCAGGTTTAGGCAAAAGTAAAATACACCAGGGCTATCAAGCTATCCAGGGAGAAACGGTCGAATGTCTCACTGCAGAATACATACTCCAGCCAGGTTTATATTGTTTGCAAACAAATACAGCTGGGCGTCCGACCAAATTGACGTAGCCTACATAAGATTCCGCCAGAATCGTAAAGACGTCTGCAACGGAACATAAATAAATCATTTACGTATTTTATATGGATTTTAATTATAACAGTCGACAAGCGATTTATAAACTACATTAGGACTAAAACAAATAAATTGCAAACTATGATGGCACATTGGACGGAAGATTTAATGTAGCTCAAGAGCTTGAATGTTTGGAGCTAGGATGCCACTAAGAGACAAAACCTACAACTTACAATGGTCGACCGTGATCACATTGGACAGAATAATGATAATTATATTTATATTATCTCCGGAAGACACACACTACAAACGCAACTGATGATTGATGAGCATATTGAACCCATCGTTTGTAGGTCTACCCAGACCTTCAGACGCCTTACACTGAATGTCTAAGTCAATTCCAGTGCTACAGATAAATAAGTGCAGTTGCTAAGCATGCATTTAACCAGAACCAGTACAAAGGCATCCAAGCACTAGCGCCCTCCGACGAAGAGGCTTTAGGAAATATTGACAGATAATACATCTCCACCGACAAGCTAAACGCATAGGCAGGCTTTTGTATTATTGTAATAATAATAATAATAATAATAATAATAATAATAATAATAATAATAATAATAATAATAATAATAATAATAATAATAATAATAATAATAATAATTCACTTTTCAACGCTATTTGCAGGCTTACTGCAATTGGACGCATTCTTCCGCCTCCGGGTTATGACTCCGATCGCTCGAGAAAAGCGATCTTCGCGTAAAACGGATGAAAACCCGTTTTGGCGATCGCGCTTTCTCGGCAGCTGTCCCCAGATGCTGGAACGGTCTTCCACCTGCCCTGCGAGCGGCTAACACAATTGACTCCTTCAAATCTGGACTCAAGACTTATTTGTTCTCTAAGACCTACCCTGTTGTTAGTTGACTGTGAGGCGCCCTTGTAACGGCATGGCTGTGTTACGGCGCCATATTAAATTGTCACTGTTATTATTATTATTATTATTATTTTTTTTTTTCGCCCGAGGTAGAAAAGATCCCTCAGGCTCTAAGAAACTAAACTACTGTGTCAAATGTTCTCGTCCCCATCGTGCTGATCAAAAGTGCCTCTGAATGCCACTGCATTAAAGCGCTGTGTGCAAATGGACAGACGCTGAAAAAGGTGACTTGTCTCGCGCTGGTCTCCCGTTGCCTCAGTGATACGGCGGCCCAGCTCCTGTAAGAATTCTAGTCCTGTGCGGTTTATGGGGCCCAATGATTCGATGGCCACTGGGACGAATTCATGCGTGGCAGGGAGGGTTGAGTATTTGGCAATCTTGCGTTCTGCTGCTTGTTCTGCTGCTCCTCCGGTGGTTGATGCCGTCAGGTTATTATATGATGATGCGCATGTGTGGATGGCTGTTGCGTCCCATGCTAAATATCTACCTCGCTTCCATGGAACCAATGTGGCGCCATCTGGTCTTTTGCCATCGGTGCGGATTAATCCAGGTGGTTCCCTTGAACTCGGTATGTCCGCTTTTGAGAAGGCTCTCCAAATTGTTTCATTGATCGCGGCGTGTCGGGCCGCCCCTCCCATCGACCGTCTGCATACCA
Organism: Aporrectodea caliginosa; assembly: GCA_020284085.1. NCBI lineage: Eukaryota > Metazoa > Annelida > Clitellata > Crassiclitellata > Lumbricidae > Aporrectodea > Aporrectodea caliginosa. The sequence goes on along the minus strand of JACEVL010000341.1, from coordinate 398,223 downwards.
GCCCATTAGGCTACTCTTAAATCCCTCTAAAACACAGCTCATTTGGCTGGGTAGCCGTAGACAACTGCAGGGTATCGACTTTCCTCAACTTACCCTGCTCTTTCCTCACATAACCTTTTCCCTCACAGTTCGTGATCTGGGACTTTCTCTTGACTCCGAGCTTACTTTGTCTCAACATGTGAACTCAATTGCACGGAGTTGTTATTATCAGCTTCGTCAGCTTCGAGTGGTCTCTCGCTCTCTCTCTCATGATGCAGTTGTGGTCCTTGTTCATGCCTTTGTTACTAGTCGAATTGACCACTGTTCCTCACTACTTGCTGGCCTTCCCCTTGGTGTTTTGGGGCGACTAGATCGAGTTCTACGCTCGGCTGCTCGGCTTATTGAACGGCTTCCTAAGTACTCTCCTGTCTCTGCATACATGCGTGATGTGTTGCATTGGCTGCCTGTCTCTCAGCGGATCTCATATCGCATTGCTGCTCTGGTTTCTCGTTGTGTTCTTGGCTGCGCTCCATCTTACTTGCGTGATCTTTGTCGCCCAGTGTCTGATGTTCCAGCGCGTCGGGTGCTTCGCTCTGCGACGAGGGGTGAGTTCCTTGTTCCACGGACTCTCTTGGCTATTAGGCAGCGCCGTGCTTTCTCGGTTGTTGGCCCTTCCATCTGGAATGACCTACCACTTAAGCTCCGTTTTTACTTTTAAGCCATCTGACAGGGTTCTACAAGTTCCTCAAGTCTTTTTCTTTAGTCGTGGCTGGGCCGGGAGCGCTCCTGAGTAGTTTCTTGAAGGGGCGCTATATAAATGCTCTGAATGAATGAATGAATGAATGAATGATGTCCACCCGAGTCGGTGATTTCCCCGCACTGGCATGGATGCGGTGCACAGAGCGTTAGTCCGAGGCGGAGTCCTGCAGCAACCCTCACAGCCTATTGCTTAATCCCAGGCCGCAGGCGACCAAAGGAATAGTCCCCAGCCAGTCTCCAGCGTGCGGGGCAGACAGTGCTCTTATTCTTGCCTGGCTAAGTGGGTCGTTGCATCCGTTCCAGACCTTCGCTTTATCTCCGTCTATCAGAGGTCTGTCCCAGGCTTTCTGTTGTACCGGGCACGGCTCCATCACTGCGGGCAGTGAATCCCTACGAGCCTCCATCATTTCCTCCCGGTACCCATCGTTCCACTCTTCCACGACCAGGATGGCGCCGATGCAGCTGACGCCAAATAGGCAGAAGTTGCCAGCATCGATATCCGTCTGGTCCCAAGTCCTCCATCTCTGATCGGAAGCGAAGCCTGCAGCCACTGAATGTCACTCAGCTCGGTGTTGAGGATCTTCTCTAGTCCGGTTCTAGTCTGTTGGTCCATTGTTTCCAGTAACGGGTGGTCCCAGCACGGGGAGGTCCGCAGCAGGTAAGTCATCTTTGCCGCCCCGAGGCATGATCTTAGTAGCAAAAGTGCTGTTTGTGCCTGGAGATCCACCAGATCCTTCAATACTCGTTCTAGTGTATCGCTGTGCTCTCGGAGGGCCTCGTCCAGCGCCTCCCCTCTGAACAGGGGCGAACCCAAGATAATCAGTTCTTCTCTTTTTCTCCTTCTGAATTCCTCAAATTCTGAGTGATTCAAATCAGTCTCTGTGTAGTACTCACATTTGGATCGATTCAGTGAGATTCCCAGAGTAGATTCAAGCTCCTTGGTTTTTTCCAAGTCCTGACGAACGTCTTCCACGTCTCCCCCCAAGGAGAGGTCGTCAAGGTACCCCAGTTTGAACTGGGACCGTAGCTCCCGCAAAGTGGGTTGCAGTGGCAAGCAAAATAAAAGGGGTCCCAATGGGTCGCCCTGCTGCGGTCCCATCCTAGATCGCACTACAAATTGGCCAAACTGTAGGGTGGACTCCACTGAGTAAGCCTGGTGGATGAACGCATAGAGTTCTGGGATGGTATCATGAACGGCGCGAAGCATGACATCTCTCCTCAGTGTATTAAAGGCATTAGCGAAATCCAATTTGACAAAAGTCTGGTCTCGCTGCATGCTCTTGACGAAATTTCTTGCTGCGTGGACCGCTGCCTCTCCCCCTCCCGGGGTCCCGATGCCGACCTGGAGCGGCGCGAAGAATGCCCCCAGTCTGCTCAGGGCATACGCATTGGCGCACTTTGCCGCCAGTCTCCGCCATACATATCCGATGGCAATTGGTCTGAGTCCACCTGTTTTCTTCGAAAGAGCGATGAGAGTGCCTCCAAATATCAGCTGACGTATCTCGTGTGGACATTCTCCTCGCAGCAGTACGTTCATGAAGTCCGTCGTAGACTGGAGTAGTGTGCCTGCTGACTCCCTGTTGTTAACTAAGTCGAGTAGGTGTTGGGGACGGAGCCCATCCGGCCCCCCCGCTGATCCCGCCGGGAACGATCTTATCGCCTCCTCGACCTCTCTCACCGTAACCTGAAAACAGCCAGTTCGTGACGGCTCCGGCAAGTCTGACATTTGGGCCGTCCATACATTTGCTGGGTGTCTTTCCTCCATCGCCGCGAGTGAGTCGGTAGTCGCTTCAACTATTATTATTATTATTATTATTATTAATAATAATAATAATAATAATAATTATTATTATTATTATTATTATTATGATTATTATTATTATGATTATTATTATTTTTATTTTTTATTTTTGCCCCGAGGTATACAAGATCTCTCAGGGACTTATTACTATTATTATTATCATCATCATCATTTTGCTCGAGGTAAGTGTAATCGCTCTGGAGTCAAAGATTAAGCTAGGAGCTGTTATGGGTATCTATTAACTCAGGCCTCGTCGTGCTCATCATCAGTGAACGTGCCTCGAAATGCTTTGGCATTATAGCGCTGGACAAAGATGGAAAGGCGCTGAGAAAGAAAGGTGGTCTCGCGTGAATTCGGCACTAGTGAATGACATGCGACGGCCTAGTTCACCACCCTGACAAGTGTTGTTTTATTTGGCTTATTCCGTGTTGTGGTCAATATTACTTGAGTTTGACCTCTGAAGGTCAACATCAAGGGAATATGCCTTTTCATATAGAAAAGACCTTAGATTGTGCTAGCCTTTGAGTTTGATGTCTTCTCGAATGTATTCCTTATAGACTCGAGCAAACAGGTGAAAGAATCACGCAAATAGAATAATATTTGGCTGAGTTATAGACTTTTCCTTGATTTTGACCTTTTGACCTCGAAACAATATTGGACTGTATCAGATTTTCTGTCATATTTCTTAGAAAAAGTAGTCCTTATCGGCTCGAACAAAAAGGTAAACAAAATAAGCAAAACATAGCAGTACTTGGTTGGGTTATGGCCATTTCCGCAGATTTTCTTCTGAAATTGACCTTTTTAAACCTGAAAATAACCTTAGATTGCCTTACAATAAATAGCCTTCTTTCTTGCGACAGGAAGCGCTTATCAAGACGAGAAACACAAGAAAGAATTTGTCGATTTCAACGTCTATTGACCGAGATCTGGCCATTTTCTCTGATCAGTGCTAGATTTCGTTTATCTGACCTTGAAATGATTTTGAATGACAAAAAAATTTAATATCAATATTTTTTCCAGATGTAGATCTCGTCGAGACAAACACAACAAAAGTTTCATCCAAATTGAACTCTGCGTTCATTTTCTGTGATAAAAAGAGTAAATTGATAATGGATCCAGTGGCGTAACGAAGGGGGCCAGAGGGGCAGCCGCCCCCGGGTGCAGCACCAGAGGGGCGCAAAATTAGCTTTCAGTGGTACACAGTACTATGACAAGAACGATTAAAAGTCAACAAGAAAATTAAAAGGGGCGCAGTCATCAACCCTTGCCCCTGGGCGCTGAAACCCTTCGTTACGCCACTGAATGGATCCTAGTTCCAAATCCCGAAGCTGTGGGCCTACGGTCCTGGTAATTTAAGGGGTCTATGGCTAATGTAATAATAAAAACTAACTATTAAATGATCACGCTTTCAGTAGGCTACTAACAAAAACATTGTAATGAAAATTTATCTTAACCAGCCGAGAGACATTAAAGCTGAAATTAAGCCTTACTGACTGACTAACTGAAGTGCAGATCATTCTAGTCTATGGCGCTGTTATAATAATGCACTGAGCATCATTACTTTGATGTCCCTCCAAGACAGATCCGCAATCCGGTCAGTCCCAAGTGGATCGGTCCGATGAGACTGGAAAAGCAACCTAGAAATCATGAGCATTCTGGGCAAAAACGTTTCAGTTTCATCGACAATAACTTATTAGTTCAGTGCATTTTTAAACCTATTATTTTATCTACAAACGCCGCCAATCATGCAGATCAAACGAAATAAGGTACGTGTATGTCACGCCTGGATTTTTATGATCAGCCGAACATGTCACATAGCGTCCTGGTCAGTTTTTGTATTAGGCCTATATAGATGACACTTTATGTTGAAACGGTATCTCGATCAAGAGTCAGTGCATTTGTTCAAGGTCTTGCTTGCTCTATGTTACTCCGTTCGCAACTGAGCTTCTCTTGCTGTCATTCTCAAAGTACATCGTCCTACATTTTGTATCTTGCCTTAGCGGGACTACAACCAGAATCATGCATGAAGTGGCATGACAATGGATCCAGTGGCGTAACGAGGATCTTAGACCATATGGAACTCTCTATTATTACACGACAGTAACCGTGGTTGTATTTGTTCACTGGATAGTTGTGACGGCCACAACTCCATTGTTACTAAAGTAACAATCGCTTAATAGTCTGCAGGGCGGAAAACTTACGAAGCGACTTCATGGAACTGAGGTACTAAAGTTTTCCGTTGCAACGCCTTTTCATCCAAATTCTGCCCATCGTTTAGAATCGATTAAATCAGCAGCCTAAGCCATCACTGGACCAGTCGAATGATTCTGCTTAGTTCAAACATAGGCCTACCCGTTTTATAATAATCTCGAAAGTGCGTTAAATAATCGTTTTGCACTTCAGCTTTAACGTTTTGAATGCACTTAATCCTGCTTAGTGTTCACCTATTGAATTACTGATTGCGTTTCATGAATCTTAAGTCTTTCTCCTGCGCGTTTAAACACTTTGAAGCTTTGAATAATTCGACGATTTTCTTGACCCGTTCTCTCTAATGTATTTATATTGCTGCCTGAACAATTATTGCCTTCTCCTGAGTGCAAAGTTCGCGAACAGCTGTCTGTGCCCATGAGTACAATTTCCGGCTCTTTCTAGGGCATAGGGCGACTGGCTAGAGCCGGGCCTCGAACTGGCATTTAAACCATGCAGTGTCTCATCAGAATCTTCGTTCGCATAGGGGTTATTTTCCTATGGGTTATTTTCTAGGGGTTTTTGGCCGGGGTTATTAACCGGGGTTATTTTCCCAAGGGGTATTGGCCAAGGGTTATTAGTCGGAGTTATGGGCTGGAGGTATGGCTCAGTGGGTTATTGCCCTAGAACCAAAGACGTGTTAGTGTGATGCAGCAGGTAATTTTGCGTAAGATAAAACCGGCAAAAGTTTTAACTTACTTTTAAGTTTCCTTTGCATTACTAAAAATACAAAAAGACATTAAGAAGTGTTGCTGGGCCTGTCGAAGCACCAGCTGAAGGCACGAGAGTTTGTAATGGACCGGTTAGCATTCACGCTAATCCTAAGGGAGGAAATACGTTTCCGACGTCTTAACGTGGATTTTTATTGGACCGATTGAGGCAAAATCATCGGCGGAGGGTAACAGACATTGTCTATGCAGTATGCATGGTTGATATACGTAGGCCTATACGATGGCGAACAGTGATCTTGATTTAATCGTTTACTGTAAAAGTTGTACAACGTTGGAAATTGTTTTGGAATGTGGGGTATAGGCCTACCATTGGTTATATATAATGACCAAGGCACAAATTTTACGGCCAGTCTGATGCGAGAATTTATGAAATTTCAGGGTACAGTGCAGGATTCAGTACCTTGGTTCACACTGTCTGGAGGGCGTATGGATTAGTAGAAAAGTGGAATCAGTCTTTGAAAAAATGATTCACCATGTAATCGTCGAAAATTAGAGACCGTGGCACACGATGGGACATTTCATGGTATCGGTGCTGAGGGCCGTGAGGGGGTGTCAAAGGCAGCAGTAGGCACTCTTCCCTATTTTCCAGTTTATGGAAAATACCCAGAGGGCCACTGACGATTCTAAATTAAATGTAATCTAATAAAATTTCAATAGACCTACCATCAAAATTTGGGCAAAAACCAACTAAGTATGTGAAAGAATTACGGAAAAATCTGATAGAGGATATGAAAATCACGTAGACTCACCCTGAAACGAAATAGTTTATTATGCTTCCCATTATAGTAAAAGCGCAAAGAAAAATTTCTTGAATCGCAAGAAATCGTGATTTTGTTGTACCCGACTTCTACCAACTAATCGAATAAAGAACTGGTCGAAATATCTAATTAACATGGGTGTTGTGCATGCTAACAAGATTTTAAGTAGGCCTGTGTAGTGTGTATCGTGTTTTTTGTCATGTGGTCTGGTCTGATTGCCAGTGATGACAGTGATTTGGGTGACATGCATGTGAATCGCAAATTGAGTCAGCATGTGAACTTAAACTGATCTATCACAGCTGAAGGCTCTCGAACATTCTTAAGTGGCTGCTGAATGCAATCGATTCAGACGCCAGTTAATCAACAACTGACAGATCTGATGTTGTGGGTCCTGGCTCTCGTCTTCGTAATAACAAGATCACCGCTGTCAAGTGTTGGTACACGAGATAAGTGCTAGATTCAGGCGATACTATAAAACCAGATCTTTGAACTTGTCAACGATTGTTTAAAATTGTGTTCAATTTATAAAACACTGAACTCTAACCAATCACAATACTTTTAAAATCAGTAGGCTACTTATTCCTCATTGGTCATCAGCCAGGTCATTTGTCTATCTTTCTTTACAAAGTATCTTAAACTAGAATTGTGATTGGTGAACGAGATTTATTGGTTGCTGGACTGAAATTTTGAAACTCTCTTCCTAGATTTGTTCATTCTGTCCAGTATTTTTTTTCAATTTCGTTCTTAATATAAGACATCTTTTTCAAATTGCTTATCTATCATTGGCTGCCTTTCTGTCTTAGCGTACTGATCTTCTAGAAGTTAATCTGACTAAGGCCTGATTCAGCTTTGTTTATTAGACACCGGCGTGAGACGTGAGAGAAGTTAGTAATTACTAATTTGGTGAGTCAATTATTTAGAGCACTTCCTTTTAACGCTGACGAGCCTCCTCTGATTACTGTAGAAGGACCTTGAGCAAGTCCTTACTCACAATTGCTCAGCGTCCTCCATTGATTTTTCATTAAATAGTGATGATTACTAAATGCATAATAAATAGATAAAATGTAACAATTATAATTATGCAGGTTGCCTCTGGAGCCTGGCCATAGCCATTTGGCTGAGCGTTATCAGCACACAGATGAGCCGCAACTCTCAAAGAAGAACGGACCAGCTTAGATCAGCAGCGATATAGTGTAGCAGCCCTATACGTCTACGGCAGAGGAAACTCTGTGCAGGACCGAGTGAGACCGAGTAAGACCGAGTGAGACCGAGTGAGACCGAGTGAGACCGAGTAAGACCGAGTAAGACCAGTCAGACAATTATTTCCTAGATTAATGCGCCTTATGGCGGATAATCCTTCAGAGTTTATAAAAATCAATGATGCCGTCATAAATCTTGGCTGCAAAGAGTCAAGGAGATAATGTGCCGTATAATTATGCTTAGGTTAGTTGACATGAGGAAGGGAGAAAAAAGTGATGCTGATGCTGATGATAATAAGGACAATGAAGAAAACGAAGGAGAAGAACAAGAACAGGAAGAAGGAGAACAAGAGGAAGCAGAAGCAGTGTATGGAGAATAATAAGGAGGAGAAGAAGAGGAGTGGGAAAATATATTGTAGTGTGGGTATAATGAATGACCTCGAAGCTACAAATGGACGATTGATGCAAATGATCAATTTCTTTAAGATCTTGTCTTCTCTCTCTGTCTCTCTCTCTCTCTCTCTGTCTCTCTCTCTCTCTCTCGTTTTCTTTCTTCCTATTTCTCTCTATCTTTCTATCGGTTTCCCTCCTTATTTCGTCGCTCTGTCGCTCGAACCATATCACGTTGTCCATAATCTAACTTCCCATATTTTTCTGCCTTTAAAATTTATTTGCTAGAATTATTGTCATCTTCTGCTTGATTTAATTCTCGTTTTGAACTTACTACGAATCACGACTTCAGTGCTATACTCGACAAAAATGCTAGAATCTCTTCTCAGGCTTTGATTTTATGCAGAACGTCATCTCTTTTCCAACATGGGTCATACACTCATAACCCGATCTAGTTGTTCTGTCGTTAAAAATCGTTACTTCCGAATCTGACCTTACTATCATTAAGACTCAGGTTTCTATCCACTCTAAGCCACATTGCACTTATTCTTTTATCATCCAAGGTTTCAAAGTTCAAGGCTAACATCCACAGGCCTACCGCTCCTTTGTGATTGTAATGTAATATAATGTAATGTAATGCAATTAGCAACTTCTATTGCGCCGGTGTCTAATGCACAAGGCATCAACCGATGGCACACCAAAACCAAGCCGTAATCAGGTCATCATCCAAAAGATCAGTCCGTAAGAGACAGAGAGACAGCCTACGGTGGATAAGCAATTTGAAAGAGGTAAGTTTTCAGCCGAGAACGAAATGACACAAGCGACTGGGCACAGCGTACAGACACAGGAAGAGAGTTCCAAAAAGTAGGCCCAGAAACCGAAAAGGCTCGTTCACTAAGAACAGTTCTTGATTTTGGTATGACCAGACAAAGATAATTAGATGACCTCAATGAATAATGGTAAGTCCGGGGAATAAGAACTCATTTTAAGTACTGTTGTTGGCTAGAGTTCACAGTTTTATAAACTATGAGCTCCAGTTTGAAACGAATTCTTTGCTGAACAAGAAGGCAATGCAAAGATTTAAGCACAGAGGTTTATGTTCATATTTGGATGTATTAGTTATGGCCAGAGAGTTCTGAACCCTCTGCAGCTTTAGCATATTTGACTTACTGAGACCAGTAAGAAGCGAGTTGCAATAATCTAGGCGACTAGAAACCATTGCATTTGCCAGAGATATTCTTGCAGACATGGGCACATAAAGCCTAATTCTGCGTATGTCACGAATGTACATATAGGATGAATTAAAAATACTGTTTACGTGGTCTGTATTGTATTGTATTGTATTGTATTGTATTTGAACACTTGTTATAGCGCCCCTACCAGATTGCCTATTCAGAGGCGCTCCCCGACTACTGCGCGGGCGCTGAATCGGAGTTTCACGCCGAAGCGCATGAGCAATTGCGAGTGAAGGACTTGCCCAGGGTCCCTACGCGGCGACTTTGAGGTGGATTCAAACCCTCCAGCTGCAAGGCACCGAACATACCCCTAAACCACCGCGCCCCAGTTGTATTGTGATGTGTTGTATTGTGTGTGTATTGTACTCCACGTTTATAATGCGACCGAGCCACCCGCATATAGAAATTAATCTCTGATAAACCGACCCGACCGGTAAGCGAACCCGGGGCGCCGGCGTGACGTACCAGCCCACTCGGCCACTCAGGATCCTTAAGGGGTCTGTGAGGGGCATGGTAGAATTAAAAACAAAGCATAAGTTACATGTACGAGCAGCATCTGCCAGCGCAATAATTGAGTCACCCAGTTTCAGACTGATCAAATTTTTTAAGTTGATGTGGACTGCCCAGTAGCAGAAATTCAGTCTTTGATGGGTTAAGGAGGAGTTTATTGGATGCCATCCAGGATTGTACTTCATCAAAGACAGCAGACAACAGCACAAAGAGCTACGGAAGTTGCGGATCTCTTCGTCCTGCCAAATTCAACCTAATCTTAAATCCTACATAAACATATTCCTACTAAGTCAAAAATGGTTGCTATACGCTTTTCCCAGTCCTTGTACAACTGAGATATAGCCTCGGCCAGAAAGCTGCGCAGAGAGAGAGACAGAGACAGAGAGAGAGAGACAGAGAGAGAGAGAGAGAGAGAGAGAGAGACAGAGACAGAGAGCAGAGAGACAGAGAGAGACAGAGAGAGACAGAGAGACACACAGAGAGAGAGACAGAGAGAGAGACAGAGAGAGACAGAGAGAGACAGAGAGACAGAGAGACAGAGAGAGACAGAGACAGAGAGAGACAGAGACAGAGACAGAGAGAGAGAGACAGACAGAGAGACAGAGAGAGAGAGAGACAGAGAGAGACAGAGAGAGAGACACACAGAGAGAGAGAGAGAGAGAGACAGACAGACAGAGAGAGAGAGAGAGAGAGAGGCATTGGCGACTGTTTTATTTACCCTTCCATCTCCTGAAATTCAGGCCCTAGTGTCGTGTTGTCGGTAAAGCCTCATCCATCTGATTATCTCGTCTGGTCTCTGAGAGGAGCTCCTCTTCTCCAAAGTTATGATGGCAGGTGGTGAATAAGCTACGGTAACAAAATGCAATATACTATCTAGCTGTCCGTCGCACCCTTCACTTGCCGACAGGTTCCTTCTTTCATTTTCTGACAAGATCTCGACTATAAAGCATCAGCTTTTCAACTTTTCTTCCTGGTTGTGATCGTCTATCCTACTCCAAATCTCCTCCACCGATTCTCAGCCTATTCCATCCAACAGTGCTGACTGAGATTCGTAATCTCGCTTTCTCATATGCTGAGAAGCAATGTGTTATTCTGCAAGAGTGTTTCGATGTCTTGGGTCCAACTATCACATCCTCCCTTACTCCCCACCCACACACTCTCTCTTTCTCTACCTCTATCACAGAAGGCTGAATCCTACCAGTTTCGCTCATGCCATGGTTTATCCTCTTATTAAAATGCCATCTCTCTCATCTGATGATCTACCTTCAATCTTCTATTATTCATAATCTTGGAAAAAGTACTTCCTAATCATCTGTGCTCTCACCTTTCGTCCTACAACCTGTATCATTCTTTTCGATCCGTATAATACAAATTCCACTGAAACTGCACAACTTATCATTCACAATCACAGAATCAGTTCCATGGATAAAGGAAAGTAACAGCTCTAATTCTTCTGAACCTATCTGCTGCTTTTGACACCGTTGAACATAAATGCTCCTCACCGACTTGAACACTGGTTTGGTTTATCTGGTCCCGCTATCAGTGCATTTGCATCTTAGTTACATCCGCATTCTCAGTTAATTCGTATAAATCAACGCACGTCTGCGTCCAATGCCTTGAACTACGGCGTGCCACATGTTTTTTTTATTGGGCCCGTTTACATTATATATACCGTAGTCCCTCTAGTTGGAATCGCCTTTCACAGGAATCGCGGCTTCAGCTCAATTTTTCTCTTCCTCTATTTTGGAAACGCGTGAAAGTCCATTTTACTTGTTAGCAATAGCACTGACTTGGGTCGGGAGCTCCTCAGAATTGATAGACAACTAATCTTGTTATTTGGTAGTTTCACGTATAATCCTGCTCGCTCTCCAAATGATAGGCCTAACTACCGTTTTCAGCGATGTTCAGTCTTGAATGGCTAGGGATAAACTTCTTCTGAATCCTTCTAAAACTGAAATGTTTCTTCCAGGTTCAAGCCAACAACTCTGCAAGTTTGACTGGATCAGGTGTGTTCAGTCAGGCCACTTAGCCTACTTGTTAACCCTATTGAATCCGCATGCGTTTGGCCTTGGTGCTTGACTCCACCGTAATTATCGTAATCTAACCATGTTCGAAAACTATGGAGATCATCTCAATTTCACAAACGGGATATTCGTGGAATCAGATCTCTCTTGCCTCATGCTGTCTTGATTTCATTAGCTGATGCATTGGTATCCAGCAGACTTCACTACTGTATGTATCTTTAAAAGAAAAATCTCCATAAACTACAAATGATTCAAAACTCTCTTTCCAGGGTCGTTTCATAGACCCCTAAACATCAGCATATTGGTCCATATAGTCCATTCGTTGTATTGGCACCCCACCGAGAAGAAACCCCATTTCAAAATCTGCCTTACAGTTCATGAAGTATTGTATTTTAATCAAGCGATCTATCTCTGTCCCATACTCACTCATACAATTAGAAATTGCATTTGATCAATGGATGCAATGGTTTTTATGTTCCCCGCACTCAAACAGGGCTTTCTAGGTGGCTGGTCCGAGACTCTAGAATTCGGTGCCCAAATCAGTTCATTGTTTTAATTCCTTGATGTCATTCAGATCTAAACTTAATCTTTTTCAAATTGTATATCCAGCATAGTCTGGCTTCTGGTTTGTCTGATATATTAGATTTTCATCTGACTTTTCCAATGAATTGTGAGTTTTGATTGTGATTTCAAGTTTAAGGTTCGTAGGGTTTTTCCTGGGATTAAAACTCCTCACTTGTGTCCCATTTTATCATTTACTACTACACGTCAGCATTTCTCCTTTTTCAATGTCTAAAGTATTCCCACAAGAAGTTTTACCAATGTCTCAAGTATTCGACTTTTTACGACCAGCGAGCATTCATGAAAGATTCATTTCAGTGCGAAAGAAAGATATTATAGATACATAAGCAAACCCTTTAAACCTTCTCTCCAGCAGGCCCTATTAGGAAATACTAACTGTGGCGAAAGTAGGCTGGAGTTCACAAAATTGGCTACGAGATTCAAGTTTTGCACGGAGTTGTAGGCCCTACGTCAAATCCAAACAAGCAATATGCATTTTAAACATATTTCTGTAGCGCGGTACTTAGCCTAAATATGGCTTCTAATATAAAATTAGAAGTTTCTTAATTTTCGTTCTAAAATTATTTATGCTTCTTATTTTTATTCACTTCTGAAGGTCTTAATTTCGCTTCTTATTCTATTTTCGTTCTTAAAATAATTTTTATTCTACTTTTACTTCTGCTGAACGAAAAATCAGATAATTATTATTCTTATTCTACTTCTTTTTACGAAAATATCACTGAAGGAGAATATACAAAACAGAATAAGGTAGGAAAGGCAGATGTGGAGAAACTGAATCTAAAACTGGCAAAATATTCACCTATCGAGGCAGTCAGAGTCAAACAAGTTAAGGAACGTGAAACGGAGTAGGAGGCGCCGGAGGTCGAATCGTGCAGTATAGCATTGCTTGACATTGGAGTGCCGCGTTATAATTGATATCACTAAGAAAGCTTTGGTCCGTTTGAGAAATGGTGAAAAGAATGAATAAGATTCATTCCAAAAGACTGTTCCTGCAATTACAGCGGGAGAGCATCTCCAATGTCAACGCCGAAACCTATGCTAAGACAAGTAGGGTCGAAAAGTTATGAAAAAGGTTTAGACATTATAATTATATCCATGACCAATCGATACTTTAATATGATATTATTGTTATTGAATATTAGGTTATTGAAGAAGGAAGAACGGGAAATAAGAATAGAATAGGACAAAAAAAAATGTCAAATTTACAATCTCCAGAACGAATTATAGATCGATGTCAGAAGACTGGAGAATGTTGTAAATAACTATTTTCTCTCTCGGATGGATGGATGGATCGTCCGCTATTGCAGATATATTTGGACAAAGTTGAAGGGCGAGACTGAAGACACTATCTATCAACTAAGAACAAGGAAGAGAAACCATCTACAAAAATACACATCTTATACCAACTGTCATAAATGAATATTATGACTTATAATTATTAGCTCCCAAAATTTAGCAATATGTAGCCTACGTCATTAACTTGATAAAAGAACTAATCGATTACCACCAAAAGAGAAGTTGTTGCATGGCGGACAAACGATCGATCACTTTGCGATTACTTCGAACCAACTTATTCATTCATTCATTCATTCATTCATTCACTTATTTAGCGCCTCTCCAAGATGTCTACACAGAGGCGCTCACAGCCCAACTCCGGCGATGAAGAACAGTTTTCAGATGCTAGTAGAAGGTGTATGCAGAGTACGTGGTCAAAAGAACGCGCAGATCTGAAGGAAGGTTATTCCATGTGCTGAGTCTAACTACTGAAAGGGCACGACGTTGCAGCTTTTAAGTACGCTTGCAGGGAGCTTGATGTACCGGGTACAAGTTTACCTCGAGATGCAACATGAAGATTTCCACGACCAGCAGATGCCCTGAGTCTGTCAGTGACACCTGCACCGAAGGCTAGGAAGAACTATACGGGAGGGGAAGAACGCCTGGGGCATTCGGTCATAGGCCGATATCATCTACCACGTCTGGCCCTCTGACCTGGCCTCCAAAACAGATTCAAGCCATGGACGTCCTACCACATGCGCCCGCGGACCCATAACCGCAAACACTCCGGCAGATGACATGATGAGGAAAACTTTCATCATTAGAATGTTATATGCATCGCTATGATCATGACTTGTTACCACTGGTGTTCAAAGGCTTCTTTTGTCGTACTTACAGCATCCATTCTTACAACACGAGAGGTTCAAATTCCTATCGTCTTGACTATGCTCACACAAATACTCGTTTATTCTCTATCAAATCTACTGGTACCTTGGTGTGGAATAATAACCCTCTAGCTATTCGTTCTTCACCTAATCTCTTGATTTTCAAAAAAGCTACGCTCCCTCTTAGTTAATGAATTAATTGACTTAACTTAGATGAATTTGTCTGTACTGTTATTTTAGTTAAGATTGTATAATGTATATTCATTTGTTAATGTGGTTTAATGGACTCGTCTTATGTTAAGTATCGACTGGCTGTAATTTAACGGGATCCATGATCCCTTCTGGCCCCCGTGTAACCAATAGGCCTACATGCCCTACATGTCTAATCATAGCCCTATTATTTCATTTGTTGTTGTTCTCTTTTTATAGCGGTAACATAATTAAATGATTGATTGAATTGATTGGTTAAATTAGATGATTTTGTCTGTAATGCTGTTTTAGTTAAGATTATATATCCGTTTGTTAGTGTGATTTTGATGGACCCTTCTTATATTTTTGTTTGTTTGTTTGATTTTGAGCCCAAGGCTTACTCCACTTTAAGTATCTATTGGCTGTCTTTCTTTTTCCTATCTGTACTTTTTTACATGTTTAGGTGTCCCTATTTATTGGGATCCATGATCCCTTCTGGGCCTCCGTGTAGCCAACTACATGTCAAACTGTTGCCTCATTGTTTAATTGTTCGTTTGCTCTTCTGATGGTTACAGAAATAAATGATTTATATCGGATTTAGAATAATATGTGAGATTATAGAATATTGGACTGTCTTGATTAGCTCAATGGATGATTGAAGTATGTTTATGTTTATCACCGTGTCTATACACCAAAATTCGGGGAGCAATTGGTCAATTAAAGAATACTTTTATCTGTTATCTTATCTCTAACACCCTTTATCTTTCGGATAGCTCCGGTGAACAGTCTGCTCTCTCTCCTCTCTCTGAAACAGTTTTTGTGTGACGCTGAGAAATTTGGGATATTTTTAGAATTCATTGCATCGAGTTTGTCCTAGCTTCAGCCGAAAGGTCAGAGAGTACGTGATGGTGCTCTGGTAATCATCTCCTAATTTCTCATATGAAGAAGAGAATCTTTGCAGTAGAAACTTCATTCGGTTGAAAATAGGTGACCATGTATTACTGGATCTTCCTTCTTCTTGACAACTAGAAGCGTTACACAAATCGTGTGTCTACATTACAGCCCTAACTGTCTGCTTCATTGATAGGACCTCTTACTGGAGATCGAAGGAACCTATGAGAGAACGGACGATATATCTCACCTTCCATCCGATGGAACTCTTGTTATCGCTGTTCTGGCGAAAGTAGTCGATGTTCTGGATGAGCCAGTCGTAGATCTGAGCGAGGGTCAGTCGTTTCTCCGGAGAGCTGTCGATGGCACGGTAGATGAGGTCGGCATAGGACCGATTGCCCCAGGCGTTCTTCCGCTTCCAGCTCTTCCTCGCCTTCGGCGCAGATGCCACTGACAGACTCAGCGCTGCTGCGGATGATGCTGCTGCTGTTTCCGTGGCACCGACGATGGTCGGACCTCCTCCAGGCACCGGACTCTCTTCGACGGATGCTCCAGCTGCTGCTGATGAGGTGGCTGCAGATGACGATGAAGTCAGAGGAACTGATGGAGTGCTCGAACTGACGGCTCCCTCGTCGCAATCCATAGGCATCCACAATCCGCAGACCGTCCGTCCGTCGTCCAGATCCACACAGACAACCGATGATGAGGGAGCGAACAACCCGTGCGTCGATTACCTATTTGGATGGATCTGCCTCCTGCTGTGTCCAATTGCAAGGAATTCTCAGATAATCCTCCTTTCTGCCGATATCTGTTCTATATCGTAATGACGATGGGTCTGTTTAGATGCTCCTCTCAGTCCTTGACTGATAACCACTTTTGCAGCGATCGGCCACTCTCCTGGAACTCCTTGTAAATTCAGCAACGCGTTGTATTATATATTATTAAGCAATTGATTTAAGGTGGAGGCATATTTTCAAGTACTTGTTTTCGAAGTTTTGTCAACTAAACAGCAGTTAACCTCGAATCGGGTTCTAGATACTGGTAAGTAGCTATCGTGACGATGTTATTGTTCGGCGTATGCAGTTCATTGGTGCGTGTCGTTTGCCAATACGACGAGGAAATGAGAATCAATGGGCCGTGACAGCTGCCAGTGGGTGTGTATTTTCTCTCCGTTGTCTGCCATTGGTCAGGGATTTCTAAGCAGATTGATTTTCGAGATTTCTTCTTCCAGAACGAGAGACCGACTGCTTAGCATCGAACAGCGATTATTTCTACGGAGGGCATTTCAGTTCGGATCACCTCTCGACCGTCATCAGTCGATGGAAATTGCTGGCGTTCAAAGAGAACGTTCTAATTAACATTTAAAATGTTAGTCTATAATTCGAATCTTCAGTCCGAAGATTTTGATTTCATTAATGCATAAATGTTTTTAGGCACGGCATACGAGTGAAATGTAGGAGTTAAATAAAACATCTATTGTTTGTTCAAGGCCATTAACTATGGCTAAGAGGTTAACTGTACAGATAGTGCTAGAAAGACAGGTAAAAGGACAGAGATAGAGATAAAGATGCAGAATCTTGGATCATGGAGGAGGGCAACGCTAATGATATTGTTATCACACAGTTACGTTAAACTGAAACTACTAAGCTTACTAAAGATCCAGATAGAGAACGTCACTGCAATTCCAAATTTCCAATGTTCCGTTTACATCTATCAGAACAGCAGCAGAGCACATGAGTCAAAAATTGTTCAGACGACGTAATTTGGTCTCGATCCAACTGCGTCTTTCTATACGAATCACGAATTTTTATGGCTGGACTAAATAAAATTCAGCTATCATTCAACGTTACGACCATTCTTTTTTTCATATAGTTTTAGATAAAAGTGTAGTAGACCTAATATTATGTCTTATGAATTCGTTAATTCGTTAATTTGTACTCAGCATACTCTTCAAAAGCATCTTATATCATAAAAAAATCATCTGCCTTGATTGCAAGAGGGCAAGTCGGTTACGAAAATAGCATTTCCTGACTTTCACTACTGAGGATCTTACAATTAATTATTTTAACGATCGGTGTACGGTATGAATTGAAAGTTTGGCTTAGATGCAGTTTGCGATGCAGGATAAATTTATCCAGCTCAATGTACTTAAGGCTTTGAAAAAGCACTTAAACTCAAAACTTCCAAGTCTCAACTTTTGGTTGAGTTTCAAACAAATGAATTAAATTCCTGGCAATATTTCACTTGTTTCAGATTACGTTTGGGAGTGCATCCTAACCCGAATACTTTACAATGCATGGCCAATATTTAACTGCGGGATAAGCTACCGAAACGTAAAGATTTTTACCCTTAACCTTAAGTGATGAGAAAAACTAACGTTTACAAGAAGAGGAGCAGAGTAGCCGATGGTTAGAACACGCGCCTTGTAACACAGTCAGTATGCGGATTCAAACCTTCACTGAGACAGTTACTGTGTAGGGAGTTTCAGTATGTTCTTCATTTGCAATTGCTCAGCATCATAGCAGAGGACACAGAAAGGTTGTGAATTTCATAGTACCAAGTTTGAAGAAGCTGAAGATAGTTTAGGATGGAAGAAACCACCGAAATAAAGAATTTTTGACGAAAATCTATAAAAAAAGAGGATAATAAATTTATATGCAAGGAACAATTGTGGAAAAGAGCTTCGGAAGGAACCACTTCTATCGCATGCAAGGTCTGATTTAGAATGCGCCATCATGAGCTATAAATTTTAAAAGACCAAATAAAGTGCAACATGTATTTGGCACGATCAAGAGTCGAGAACATCTCGCATTGTCTCCTGAACGCAGCACGGTATAGAACTGTTACGGTAGGCGGGAGCACCACCATTCAGCGTCTATCGAGACGGTAGCACAGCCTCCTAGCAGCAGCCTTGTCAGAATTACACTATATGATTGTCAAGTGCGCGTAGAAACTCTCTTAGTATTGGTGGGAATTTATTTATCAAACATGTCGGATAGGGTTGATTGTAATCATATGACGAGCTCGAATGCTGTGCGATGAGCCGGGTAAGACCAGAAGGCGGAGACAAGAACATCAGATTTGGGTTTTTTCAGGTGCGGTAATAAAAGAATGGTGGCTTTTGTTGGAAGCAGTAAGATCAATAAAATTATAGGGTATTAACAGTAGAAGAGGAGAACCTGGTTATAAAGAGATCAAATGTATGGCACAGGTCATGAGTACGAAGGAAATAAGTTACCGAGGTCAAAGGCTGAAAGCAAGAACTTGAATTTTAACAAGTCGTCTGAAATATCAATAGCCATATGTGTGCAGGTGTACAGTATGTATGAATGTATCTGGAAATTTATATAGCCCATCTAAATAACTTTCCAAGATCGCCACATATGGCAATATAACGGATCTAAATTGTCCTTTTCAAGATAGATTGAAAACGTTTCCGTAGTTGCCTGTGGAAGAATAGTACGAATAGAATAATTCTGAATGTCAACGATGATTCGGTTGGTTCAGTTAAGGACGGACTGAAGCCACCGTGTCGGTCTACAATGGCAGTCTGCGAGGAGAAAGTTATAATAGTCATGGAGCGTCACAGTTAAAGGACAATGGTTGCAGGGGCTTCGAGTGGTAAATATTTTCGTATGCTTCTTATACGACGAGTCTGATAAAAGCACAAGACGGGTGAGAATGAACCAACGTGTTCTTCCATGGAGAGATTTTCATCCAGAAGAGCCAGGATATCAGTGGAACGATTGCAAACAAATTGGGACGACTATCAAAGCGTAGGTTACAAACCTAACATGGCTAAATGAAATGGATCCTGTGAATCGTAATTGTAATCGTAAACTTCATATTTCTAAGCAATTTTTTGAAGCTAAGCGCAGGGCACCAGGTTATTCATGAGCGCTGAAGACCCAAGAGGCCCAAGAAGATTTGCACTAAATCGGTCAAATAACTCAATTAGACAAACATTCTGCTTGTAAAAGAGGAAAAAGCAGTAAATAAGTAGAAATTAAAACCAAAAGCCTCAGTTCAGCGCAAAAGCAGTAGACTTTTCTTCAACAACTTTAAAAGCAATCCCCCACCCCTTCCTTCAGCTTGTAGGTCGAAGGAGGTCTTGTCGCTTTTAAATCTGTAGACATAGAAGCCAACAGAGCGAGATTTCATATCAGTGGCAAATCGACTTTTGTGTAAATAACCCTATTCTAAGAATCAATAAGCTGACCTAAATGCATACGGCGGTTCATTTCAACACACGTAGCTTGTAATTACGCGTAGGCCTGTACTTCTTCAATGGCAGTCGGTCGCAGACACTTTAAAACCGGGAAAATGGTCAACATGCGGAGTGTTCTTAGTCCCTGGACTGCTTTGCGCTGTGATTGATAGCTAACGTTCCCGGGCCTACACTGCTTGGATCATTCATATAGCGCAGATTCGACGTCCGCCCAATTCCGAGATCCTCTGCGCAAAAGGAATTACTCGATGCTGATTACTAGATCAATAGATTGCCAATAGAAACAAATCTGTGACTTTCATGTTGCGAGGCAGCACTGCAAATCTTTAGTCTGCGACTAACCATTCTGCATGTCCTAAATGGAACCTAATCTAATGACTTCTATAGCGCCTAATAAAGTATAGACCATCAACGGAGGGTCCTTTCTAGTTAAACTAAAAAAATTACTCCGTTGATGACATTAAAGTGTTAATGAAACGCACAGAACTAGGCAGTTAATTCAAAAGCCTAAGTCTTTAAAGTGACTGTTCTACTAGAACAATCGTCACAGGCAATGGTAGCGAAGAATACACCATCATAAAATCGCAGGACCTTTGCGGCGTACGAACAACAGGCAATCCACCAAACTGACCAGACAAGTCAACTTTTCAGAGTTGTTGACTAGTGCCTAAGAGAAAGAATTTAAAGCTTGGATTAAGAAGAAGTTTATTACAAACAAGTAAAGACTGAAAATCGTCAGAAACAAGCCATTAGTTGGTTAGAGGAATTAGACGTGGAACTATCACATTAAGGAAACTGCTGTCCATCTGAAACACACAGAGCTTTCAATGAGTACTGAATCAATTGGAGTGATGTATTATGTGATCGGAAGCAGGTCCAAGACAGGACCTCGTGGAACAGTACAGCTCAAGACAATTGATGTCTGGACAGTGATGAACACATGAGATGATGTCTCCTGCTCGTCATGGCCACTAAACTTAGTGATAAATGAAGATCAAAGACAATCGAAAACATTGCGAAATAATTAATTAATTAGGCCTACATGGACCTGGACGTAGAACATTGGAAAATATTCTTGTTAATGTTTAAAATAACAGTTGTAAAGAAATTGTAGAACCAATTGGAAAATGACCTGATATTATATAGTATCATTTTCTTCAACGGATGCAAAACTCTGTCAATAACTCAGACGATCCTTTTAGAGTATTTAAAAGTTTTGAGAAAATCCCGTTTTCTTGCTTAAGATGATCTATAAGGGCATGATTTGACATGAATATAGTGAAGGAAACCTTGTTTTCTTAGTTAAGATCATTTATCAAGGGGTGATTCGCATAGTGATGGAAATTATGTTTTCTTAGCTTTAGATGGACAATCTAGCAATGTCTGATTCACATTGTGAAATCCTTACCATACTTACCTGATCTAACATGAGGTCGCATTTCCTACTCGTAATAGTGTAAATATTGATTAGTTTGCACACTGTCCTGTAGGGGCAATAGGCCCTACTGCCTGAAATTGTGCTTCCTTAAGACTCGTCAAACAGCATAGGCCTACAGCCCTACATACATGTACATATGAGCGGTTAATCTATGCATAAGGCACGCATGGCTAAACAATGCACGTGCGTTTAGCCAAAAGACGTTAACGCGAACTTAAACCAACTTTCATCTGATTTCAAAATCTGCTAACCTACCACCCCACCCCGGCCGCTCCGTAATTTCTTTCTCTCCTCATAATATACAGTGACTTCACCTATTACGTAAGAACAGGAAGAAATGAATGATATATATCACTTTCATACAGCGCAATTTTTCTGAATTTATGTACATATAAACTGTGTACATAAACAACATATAGCTGTAGCCATACACTGGATAAACTCCTCTTCAATATAGAATGCGTCGTCCAGCTTACAGGTGGTTGGGCTGAGTGGCATGTCGCCTGAGTGACAGAGTTCTGGCGGCTGCGGCGCCGGAGTATGTCTTCCGAGATGACATTATCTGTGCATAAATTCGCCTCAAGCGCAGCAGTCGAATAAAAAAAGGCCTTCAGCCGTCGTATCACTGAGGAGGGAGAAAGGGAAGGAGTGAGGGGAGGAAAGAGAGGGAGGAGGAGGAGCGCGGGAAAAAGGATGGAGGGATGACGGCATCAGTCGAAGGTCGTTTCATTTGCATAATGACTTGCGTTGGCGATTTATCCGTCGAAGGTGCGCACTAACTTTAAATCATAAACAATCCGTCACAGCGAAAGGAGCAACAGAACGACAGACAGAACAACAGAACAGGAAAACAGAGTGAAGAAAGATACACATTTAGAACAAACTGGAGACGAGGAAGAAAGAGAAGTGACAAAAGAAGAGAAGAAGAAGTGGAAGCGAGAGTTAATGTGAGAATTTATGTGAGTGGTTGTGAGAGTGAATGCGAGAGTGAATGTGAGAGTGGATGTCAGAGAGATTGAGAGAGTGTGGGTCAGAGCGGAAGTGAGAGTGGGAATGAAGACGAAATGAGCTGAAAAGATATAAAAGAAGAGCTGATCTGTTTAAACAAGTAGCGCTACAAAAGGAAGAGATAAAAAAATGAAAAGAAAATGTAGAGTGAGTCCAAACTGAGAAGAAACAAAGAAACAATGCAGAACATACGGAAGGAAGAAAAGACTAACGGTGGTGAAAGACAAAGAGAGGAGAAAGAGATAGCTCAGGCTACTACATCACGGAGAACTTCGGAGAAAAGACAAAAGAAGGAACTGATGTGAGCCTTTGGAAGAAAGGGTTCTAAAAGCGGGTGTGTAATTATAGAGGCAATCAAGTTTCAATGCATATGGGTCAGCTTTGAATTTTTTGAAATTTGTGCTTTTACTGGTTTGTGCTTGTACTGAATCTATAATTATGATCATTGGACATTAAAATGTCTGCATTACTGAGTAAGAAAAGCTTATTTATATTGCACAGTTATAAATAAAGAAAGGTACCGGTACCAAAAGTGTGACTGAGCTTAGTATATATTTTTCTTATTCTTCTACTTACTGTCTTTCCGAAGTATATCAATTTGACTGGCACTAAATCACATTTATTTCGGTTATAGATTTCAGGATTTATGCTGATTGGCCTCTTTGTTGAGTACCGTAACAGGTATTTTTAAATAAAATCTTGCATTCAGTTGATTTCTTATGATGGCTGATTTGTGATAAACCATAAAAATTGCAGACGCTGAAGAAATGTGATTTAAACACTCTTGATATTATTGTTGTGAGAATGCAAAATCTTGCTTATATTGTAGATTGGAAGAATCTTCACAACTCTTCAGAACTGATCTCGTTGACTAACTGGTTGCTCTCACGCACTTCACAACAGACAGCGTCATTGGTTATTCGTAGTTGGGCCACGATCTACTTCGAATAGGGTCATTCGGCGTATTATTCAGAATAGGTCCACTACATGCACCTTTATATAATGGTCCTTTGACAAAGGGTACGTTCGAGCCTGCCATGGGTAGGAAGCGCTTCTAAATAGATAAATAAATTTACTATATTATGTATGTATATATGCACTTCAACATCGCTAATTGCACGAAGTTTCAACGGTAAATTGATTTATACACATTTCCATCCACATTTAGTTTTCCTCTGGATTCAATCTGTGAAATGTTTGCCTGAGGTCCAAACATTGGATGTAAAATCACGAACAGTTCAAACAGCACCATGTATTTTCCAACTAGGAAGTATGTGAAAGCGTCGAAAGTTTTCCAACGGATCTTTCAACATTATAATTTTTCAAATTAATATGTCTAAGCGATAGGATGAATTACACAGGGTTACAATTCTCGATCAAGACTGGGAGCTTGACTTTTACCTGGCGTAGCCCAACATTTTCAACAAGCCTGGTAAATGCAGGCAGTTCTGTCCAATTCTAGAATTCGACGTCATTTAAGATCTCCCTTATAATCAATGTTCATCTCTGCAGCTTACTGTCCGACCTTTGAGAAGGTATTCTAACGAGGTCAAGGCACATGATACCAAGACACACAACGCCAAGATCCCGAAGCAAGAAAGAAGCACTAAAGTCAATGTTGACCTCTGAACATATTGAATCTGAGTTGGCTTGAACACTTTCCTTCTGTAGTTTGTGTCTATGGCACTAATTGGAACTCTCCGTCGTTTTTGTGATTGGCCGGGAACTCATCTGGCTATGGTAAGACCTTCTCTGATGCGATTAGTGTGTCCAGATTGTTTAGAATTATCGATTGAAGTTGCTTAAGTAGACATTGAAGCTAAATAAGTACAGAAGCATTGTAAATTTTACTATTTTCTACGACTGAAGTTTTCATATATTCTGCTACCCGACCTCTAACCTGCTTTAAAAGCCACGTTGCAAACTCCTGGCGTGATCCTAGTTCATGACCGTGCTTGAGACCCATCTTATCATAATCGGAATGAATTAAGCTGCTTACTTATCTATTTATTCCTGTGTTCGTTCATGCATGTCGTCCAATTGATGCGTGCTGGCGTTTCATGTAGATCCTTTCTCTGCCTGACAGATTTACGCCGGCTGCAGGCTATAGATTGTCATTATTTCTGTAACAAAAATTAATCTGAGCAGACCTATGGAAATCAATGCATCGTTTAGAGGACAGAGAAAAGGAAAGAAAGAGAGCGATAGAAAGCAACGAAGAGAGAGAGAAACGTAGACAGATCGAGAGAGAGATCAAGTGGCTGAGCGCCTAACCTCAGAGGAAAGGAGAAGGCATCTAGAGACGTCGCCGCCGACGCCGCCGCCGCCGTCGCTGCAACCTGTTCTACGTCGGATGTCGCTCGCTTCTGATTCACGCAAAGTCGATATTTCAATCATTGTCTGGCGATGCGGCTGACAGGTGTGGTCCGCTTAAAAATATGATGATTCGGGTAATCCATATAAAGGCAAATATTGGTTTATTGTCAAGAAAGTCGAAGGTGGTCGAATGTTTTACCACCAAAATCGGTGCAGATGGCGCGCTCTAGAGCATAAACTTAGCCGAATGGATGTCTTAGAGCGGGGCAATTGCTCTATGGTTACAGCCGCTTTATGCTAACAGTCTCGACTTTAATTGCTCACGAAATCATTGCTTCTCTGTTGTTCGCCGGATTTAACTTTATAGCTCATAAAAGGACCCCAAGAGGAGTTTGATCTTAAGCAATGAGA
This sequence comes from Aporrectodea caliginosa, assembly GCA_020284085.1. NCBI lineage: Eukaryota > Metazoa > Annelida > Clitellata > Crassiclitellata > Lumbricidae > Aporrectodea > Aporrectodea caliginosa. The sequence goes on along the minus strand of JACEVL010000341.1, from coordinate 373,368 downwards.
TGCTTTCATTAAAATCCGTCAGTCACAGACAAAATGTCTGCTTTTCGCGAATTCACTACATCTGGACTAAGAGCGAATAATTAGAGGCACAGAAAACACGAAACAGAAACTTCTGATTTTCAAAGCTTTTAACCTTAAATTATGCAAACGACAAATACGACTTCCATGCGTGTGCGTCTCTTTCTCTCTCTCTCTCTCTCTCTCTCTCTCTCTCTCTCTCTCTCTCTCTCTCTCTCTCTCTCTCTCTCTCTCTCTCTCACTCTCTCTCTCGCTCTCTCTCTCTCTCTCTCTCTGAGGGAAGAAGTGGTTGATGGAGTTGGCGGAGGGTCGATGCGCAGCAGCAGCATACTTTAGAAGCTACATCTGTAGATTAGGTATCACGTACTATCACGCAGTTTAGTGGGAATTCTTTTGGCGGAAATCTGAGCTTCACCTTTCAACAAGTTTCTTTGCTGCAACATATGATTGTGTGTTAATTTTAACACAAATATGAAATTTTAAAAACTATCTAGAGGTGCATCAATGTCTTCCAAATACTATAAATCTTGTAATCTGTGAACGCAATGTGTATTGATGTGGGAAAGATTTTGAAACCAATATTAATAAACTCAGTGAGTAAGTTTCTATTGTAAAAAAGCACTGCAGATTCTACATCGACAAGTTTGTCATACTGCATGATAGGCAAGGCTGGCAAACAATAAACTGAAAGCATAACAAATCAGATTTACTCATTTTCTGACTTTTTTTTGAGTTGATGCATGGCCGGATTTAAGCATGGGCTACATGGGCGCCAGCCGAGGGCCCACCACTTATGGGTTCCCACCGGTTGCAATTTTATATTTCTTGATGTCCCTTCACTGCATGTATCATCTGACTAGGAAAGAGATTCTAAGAGTGCCTACCACTAAACCTGAGTAGTATAGGACTACAGGCGTTTGAATGACCACTGTACTAAATAATCATAATTTTGAAATATCGCGAATAACAAGAAATAACCGATATGAAAGCTTTCGTAGCATATTTGACACATTTAGCCATTGTAGCACAATAACTAAAAGCTGCAAGCGAGCGAGTTTGGAAGGCCTATAAATCAACTCACAATTAATTGTAGGCCTACTATATGGATATACGGTCTCAGATGTTTGCTGGTTGACAAGGTTTGGCACATTTCTACGGGCTGCGGCGCATTACGTCATTTGTTGTTACTTAGACTATAGTTTAGGCCTACATTCATCATTTTGGAAAATAAATTATTATAATGTTTATTTTGCTCTTTCTATATAAAAATTTATAAATTAGATATTTCCATTCTATTTTGGTCGTTTACTGAATAGATTTCTTATAGACTTCTGTACATTCAAATATGACCTACTATTTTGTATGTCTTGTATAGGCCTAAATTTTAACTGTAAATTAAATAGCAATTTTAATAGGCTTATCTGTTACAATATTTATAATAAAAATCAATTTTGCTAAAAAAATCAAACATTTGCGATCATTCAGTACCATTTTCCATATTTAAATTTATAAAATGTTAGTTAAAAATAAGTCAACTCGTTATTATTATTATTATTTATTTATTCATTTATTTATTTATTTATTTATTCATTTATTTATTTATTTATTTATTTATTTGTTAAGTAATGATCTCTATCGCGCCAGTATGTAGTGCATAAGGGTTGACAAAGATAATATGTATTATGCGCTATACAAAAGAGAAAAATGAAGAAGATGTGTGATGGTGGTTGCGTCGATTTCAAAGAAGAACAATTATCGAGATCGTAATGAGTGTTCGTGACCCGCTTTTAACGATTATTACGAAAATCGAACTTTGATTGCTCTCTTGCAGTCATAACAGTGCTTTACTTGATTAATTTAAAAATGGCGGGATTAAATAAAGTTAGATTAATTTATTTCTCTTTATTAAATAGGTAAAATTTAAAATGGAATTATGCCTTCAAATGTGTTTAGTAGAATTGGGGGAGAGATCGGTTTGCCCAACAAAGTCATAATAAATAATGATAGCAAACATTCCCTTAGCCTATGATGCACAGTTCACTGGAGAGAGTCCAGCGCTTCCAAATCGCCAGCTCTGTTGCCTACATTCAGTAGATTATTATGGTAGACATAATTCCAATCCCACTTCCATATCCCACTTTAGGTACACCTGCGAAAGATCGTCGAGTCCTATTTAAAAACAAAACCCTGGCATTTTGCCATCTCTACGTCATGAAACAGCAATCGTCTTTTTAAGTGCATTTTTCTTGATCAATGGATACAGTTCCTGGACACTCTCGCGATCGTTAACTAATTGTAATGGTAGTCTACCATTTACTCGCCATGCGTGATGATAATAATAACAAAATAATGAAAAGAGTAGTAGTAAATAATAATAATAGTAATGATAATAGTAACAATGATGGTGATGATGACGACGACAACGATGATGATGATGATAATGATGCCCGGTAATTGTTCGTTTTGAGGGCTCGAATGGATGCCTACCTCCGAGAATATAAGAAACACATGGTCTGAGAGAATGAAAATCAGGCAAGATTACTAAAACTTGCAGAGAGGTGGAAAGCCATAAAGGTCTCCGTGGCAAACAACCATGTGCATGTGTAATTTCTTCTTCATATGAACATGAAGGTATTTCTAAACAGCAACAGCAGTACATACAAAACGCATCTGATAGCAGCAGAGCCATCATGATTGCAGTCTCAAAAATTATCTCAGCGCCCAAGACAGCTGCTGGCTGAATCACGGAAATGAGCGAATAATTCAGAGGAGGCGCTCAGTCAAAACAAAATCCACCGACGAATAAGGTTAGGTTCGGTTCCAGATGAGCAACTGGATAAATCAGACGGCTGCAGTGAGTCGTGTCTTTTTTTTCTAATTTTAGCAGCAAGAGGATAAGGAGAAGAGGAAGAATGCGGATAGGATTTATTGACGCTTGAATAAGAGCTATCAAGGCCTCATGAGGCACAAGATCCTGCTGTGCTCTCTCCTTCACTTCCTCCCTATTCCATCCATACCTACCGTCGTATGGGAACCCTTGATGGTGCGTGAACCCGAGGCAGCTGGCTAGTTTGCATGTTGGGTAATGAATCCGGTCTTGTATTTGCTGAAGAGAAATGTTTTAGACCTTGATTGAAAGACCAGCGCAGATTGATAAATTTTACGAATGAGGTCAGGGAGGGCGTGGAAAGGGCAGAAAGAGACGGGTTGAGTGGAATGATTGTAAATCACGAAGGTAGGCTGATTGAGACGGATGAAGCGAGTTTTAGGTAGCCTAGTCATTAAATCGTAAGCCTAATTACTATTAATTATTTTTAATTAGTTTGTAACGTTTATCGCGTCAGTGTCAAACGCATGTGAGATCAAGCTATGGCACAACAAACCCAAATGAGGTCATTGTACAGACCTCATTTGGGGTTGTTGTCCACTCTGACAGAAGGCAGCCTACATGGTAGACAAGTAATTTTAAAATGGAACGATGTCTTAACATGATAACGAAATGACATGAACGACTAAGCAAAAGAAACAGATACAGGGAGAGAGTTCCAGTGTCTAGGTCCAGCAACCAAAAAGCGTGTGCACCAAGAACATCGAAGAAAGGCCTTTTACTTGTCTGTAAATATCACAGCATAATATCAAAACCTGACGTCTTTGGTATAGGCGCAACTGAAATATAGTATTCTTAGGTTGGTAAGAAGATTGTTATAATACTTATAAGATTTTTATCATAGTCATCTCTGTACAAATATGACTCAATTGGCTATGGTCATGCAAGTCTCGTCATTTATTATATTTTGTCTCCAGCAAAGGATCTGGATTGAGCCATTGTGGTCCTAACACCGGGAACGAAGAGGTCAAGCCGGTCAGAGGATGTGATAGAACACAGTGACGTGGCAGAGATGGGACGAAGAAATTGGTGACAAAGATATTTTGGGGCAAGACCCAATTGAGATTTTGAGCACGAGAATGAAAACTTTGAATTGGATGCGCGAAGAGAGAGGTAGCTAATTTAAGTTGTTCAGCCATAAATGTAGAGATGCGAGAAAGTCGAGGAAGGCGAGCTACATGTATAAGCCTCGTAGCAGCATTCAGAATGGACTGAAGAGGAGATAAACGAACCTTCGGTAAGCCAACAAGAAGAGAATTGCAATAGTCAATAATAAATGCTAAGCTCAACAAAATAATAAAATAAAGATAAAAGGCATTGTGGTTCGGAATATAATTTTAAAAAACGTGAGAGTACAGTATCCTAGTCCAAAAAGTGGGTTCTGTACTCCGAATATTACTCCTATCTCATATCTCATCGTTTCTAAGAAAACCAGCTTAGAACTTGCACCGAAAGGAGTTACTTTGGAATTAGCAGCTGATCTGGTCAAGTTGTTGCTTGTCAGAGGCAAAGCTTAACAATCAATTGCTGATCTCTTACACGAAACTGGACTCAGGTGTGGGTAGACTGGAAGCCAATGTTACTATATCCGGTTTAAACCAACCTGCTCGTTTCACTACCACTGCCGTTTCTTTAACGTTATCAACAACATCAGCGTCGGGCCTCACCGTAGTTCGCACTAGTCTCGACTCGGTCCAGCTTGTAACCTTCTTGGTTTAACGAACCTCGGTGCAACATAATATAGAAGTTTCATCAAATCTTAAACAATTGAACAGGAATTCATCACTTGCGACCAGATTTAATGCATGTTGGCGCAACCGCCTTTTAGTTTCAAGTACAATAATTAGTGTGAATGCGCGTCAACAGTCATACGATTTTTATAAATGCGGCATGGGTTGTGGCTTTTCTTTAACTCCTGCTGTTTGGCAGAGAGATGTCATGACGTGACCCCTGGAGTTGGCATCGGTACATCGAAGCAAACGATTCGGAAGGAAAGAGAGACAGCGAACAACAGTTGACAACATCCTATTGTTACATGTATATGCGTCAGTTTGATGTGACACGATCATCGAACATGTTGTCAGACGGAAGATAATCCAGGGAAGCAGCGATGTCAACCGGTTCAGTGTTTGCCACTTACAAAGAGTGGAATGACTTCATCTGCCAGTGACGAAGCAAATTGTCCTCAGCAGTGACAGTTGTGCTTCGATAAGCACGTCACAAGACACGCAGCAACCTCAAGATGTTGGCTATTAGATAATATCTCGGAGATGTCTTATCTTCGGACCCGCAGCTCTCGTCTCACAAATCAGTCCAGGACACAAATCAGAAATCTGACCATTCGTCTCCAATTACAGACATTCGCAATTTTTAGTTGAAATAAAGAGCATTACAGGTCTGTCTGTACGTCCTTCTCTCGAGCACTGTTGCTGAAGGGAAGGACGCACAGACAGACTATCTCTCTGTCTATCTGTTTCACTATTTTCACTATGTCCTTGTCTGTTTCAGTCACTATCTTCCATCATTCGTCAAACGGTGGGTAGGCATTGTTTTTATTCATTTTAACCAGCAATCCGAAATAATGACTCAAATTTTCTCATCAGTTAGTAATGCAAATAGCCTTTATATATAATATATATATATATATATATATGGGGAGTATATGTATGTATATATATTTGCAAAGTTAAAAATAAATCATAGACCACTGATGTCATTCGCGTCTTAACCGTTTCAACTCATTTCTGCATAAGCTTTCTTTCACGATGCATTGTCAATTAAATGATTGAACGTCGAGCGTTTGCGGAATTTCGTCACAAAATCCGTTACACAAAGTGAATAAACACCCAATGGGCACTGCGCAAACTGAAGTTGCCTTGTGCTTTCAGTCATCTTTTCTAAATCTGCTATAGGAGGATTTACGTAATGTGTAATTTCTATAATTATGTGGCTTGTTGATAAATCATTCCATTAATCTTAGCCCTTCAACTGGCTTCAACCGGTTACCTGATCATATTCCTCTACCCATCTTCTTTCATCAAAGCCAATTAAAGCTTCATTAAGCAAAGCAATGGTCAACGAATCATAAAAATCAGTCTGGAGTCGTCAATGGAAATAGATTGCAATCTGCCACTTGACTTAATTTAAATCTGCACATAATTATTAGCTTCACAAAATCCTATCACGGTCATTGTACATAACTAGCAATCGACTTAAGATGAAAGACGACTTTGGACTTCGTCCCTGCTCCTCGTCGGACGGGAGTGAGGGGAGAAAAGTACGACGATGTGGAGGAAGGAAGGGTGACTGAACTGGAGGGGTACTAATCATTGGTGGTGTTCAGTCCCGCCAGAGCGCGAGCCAGCGCGCGATTCTCCTCTTCAAGTCGCAGGTAATCCTCGTCTGCTAAATCCAAGTCCTACGTCAAAACAAACAGAAGCTAGGTATTTGTACGTGAAACTGTCAACGATTTGAATAATAATACAATGAATTAATGATGAAGATGAATGTACAAAACAACAGGCTGTAGATGGCGTACGCCGAACCATTGACTGCAGCACAACAAAATAAGGATCTATTATTTATAAATACTCAAGAACGCCAAACTAATGGCTATCACTCATATAGATCTAAAGCATTAACTATCCACTCTTGATGCGCCGAATATTATCATAGTAGCGCTATAGAAGTTGAAGATATCGAGAGCAGAACTCTGCAGGACTCAGAGAACAGGCAGATTAGATTACAAATGCCTTTAGAGTAACCTACTTATCGGCCTACCAAAACTTCGACTGGCTCCACTCCAATCAGTACTTAATGCAGCTGCTCGTTTGATCGCCCGCCTTCCTCGTTTCTCCTATATTTCGACTTTCATGACTGAATACCTTCATTGGCTTCCTCTAACTGCTCGGATTCAGTTTAAAATTCTCTTTCTTACGTGTAAAAAGTTTTTAGGTCAAGCTCCACGCTCCACGGATGGATGGGTGAATGGATGATGGACAGTGGTATCACAGCCCGTGAATACTCTCGCAATGCATTATTCCCAAACTGCTTTAACAGCTTTCATGCTGGCAGTTAAGCAGTGTGGGATGACGGAGCTGGCCGTAGCCGGGAGGTCGCTGGCCGATCAGAACCTCTCAGAGTAGGCTACGCCAGAAGAGCAATGTGGTGTCGGGGGTGGAACTTACAGTAGGCCCTAATCGTCGATTCTTTTAATTACGAAACGGCATGTGACGTTTATGCATAGAATTTGTTTATAGCCTATGTTCGTCAGTCCCAAATAGACGACTGCATCGGTGGACTGCATGGATATCTGAAAGCTGCGGAAACGCAGACAAGACTCGAAGCAAGATCAGTCATGGAGGTGTAATGTGTCTGAATGCATCGAACTAAAATTTAATTCTCGTAATAAGCTCCATAGAGACATCTAACTTAATTAGTCTATGTGTAGCGTATACGTCTGTCTTATGTAGTTACCATAATTATGTTGAGATTAGACACGGACTGTGAACATTCATATTTTATTTAGTTTCTGTTGAAAGTGCTATGATTACCTCGTTCAAAGCCGCGATGTTTAATTCAAGGTCACGGATTCTGGAATCTTTTTCTGACAGGAATTTCTTCATCAAAGTATTTTCCCTCCTTTCGCATTCAAAATTCTGACATTCAAACCACAAAGTTAGTAAAATCACAAACTCTAAAAGAATTTCAGTAAATAAATAGCGATTGAAACAGAAAAAGGAGAATACATGCCATACTTACTTACTTGTAAAGACATTATCATACATACGCAGTAGTGCTAGTTCCAGAGATAAGATGTATTTTGGGATATGAATAGGCGACAGGGCATCAGACGAGTGAGACGACGAGCAGTGACTATAGATCGAGGACCGGTATAATAGGCTTAAGAGTAACTTACATCAAAGCGACAGAAAGTCTAAGGCAATTGTATAACATAAGCGTCTATCGCAAGAACTCCGTGCATTTTACATCAAATTTCATATAGGCCTAGGGTCTACTTTCTAAATTACTGCGATTTCGTTTGATGAATTCTTATTGTCCTGCGTTTGGGAACTTTGGGTTCGTGAAAAGCTAGGATAACAACAATGAGATTGAGGGATAGTTTTTCGTTACCTATTTAGTTTTCGAAAAAGTCTTAAAAATCGCACAGGCGTCTATGTTGTCTACAGAAGACTGTCAAGAAATCTTCACAGCATGATTCAATGGATGCCGAATCCATATAAGTTGTGGTACACAACTGAATTGTAGAGTAACGCATGAGCGATAATAGAGGTGAACACACGATGTTGGTCAAACAAACTGATGAAACGTGCTATTACAGCCTACTTTCTTGAAAATAAACGCTAAACTACAAGCCAAATTTAGAATCAGATGAGCTCAAATTTAAGTTTAAAACGTGTTTAAACTCAGTTTAATCAGCAGAATTTAAAATCGCAACAAGGATCCGCTTAGCAGTCGGTTAATAGGCCTACTCGTGCATTTTGTCGGATGCCTTTTGCTAATTAGGCTAACAAAGCCATCTGCGTTACCGTACATATGCTGTCGCGTATAGGCCTACTTTTATATTTTAAAACTAATATGAAACTGTACACCTCCTTCGCTGCAGTTCTCTGTCCATCTTTCAGTTATAACTTTAACATATGTAGTCTATACTCAATATCCCAACCATCACCTTATGTCTTTGTTGAATAAAGTTCCATTTTATTTCGCTATCCTTCTGACATTATCTACGGTACTTCTTTAACCTTATCCAAAATATCCACACGTTTTTCATATCCCGTACTGAACCTTGACCTTCTTCCTGTTTCTCAAAAGTTACTACTTATCATGAGTCCCAAACACATCGCAGTTGTCTGCCTCTGGTGCACCTTCTGCTGCTTCTGCTTCTGGTGACATTGTGCTAATCCATAGTCTTTGCCGTCTTCAAACAATAAATGTCTGCCCACATAACATCCATTATATTCGAAATAAGTCCTCGTCTCTTGAAAATTACTTTTTGAATCACCTTTTGGATACTTTCAGTCTAAATAAATTTAGCTCGAGCTATCAGCTGACACACCTTTCTTTCATCTTGGGAATTATACATTTCTCCTAATTTCAATCCTAAATCAGCAGAATGGACATAGTTGCGGGATTGCTTTACCTCATAAACTCCATATATACCTTTTTTGCTTCCCTTGTTCTAATCCAATCTCGAATTCGTTTGAAATTCTCATTTCTACCTCGAATATTGAAAATGAGAGCCGTCAATGTTTATCATCCTCCCTCTTTTAGACTTTATGATTTTTTAACAGAATTTCAAACAATATTTGGATGACCTCGAATCCTCTTAAAATCATTATAAAGAGCGACTTCATTATGCCCAAGGACACTCTGAACAAAGATTAACAATAGTGTTGGGTCTCCTATCTATCTTTGATGCAGTAATCTCCATTCAAACTCATATGCCTATGTTATATGCACATGTCCTTTTCAACTCATCATTTGAGCCATGCAATTGATTTCCTTATAACCCCTTCTTTGCATGTAAATGCTTGCCTTCCTTTGACTAATCTATGACTGCACTTAGCTTGTCTTTTAGTATAGTTGTATTCTACTCAGTAACGTGGCTTAATAACTGCCTTAATTGACACTCAAAGACTGTAATATTCTTCTCTGGCATAGTATTTAAGTTCTTTCATTCTTAAGACCACAGTTCACAACAGTGTATTTATATTTTATTGCATCAGTCTCGTTCTCTTGAAGGCCTGATGGATTCTTCACGAATCTTTTTAATTATACAGGAATATTTACCTCATTTCTTTATTGAAACCAGTTTGAACTGGCGTAAGACTATATGAATCTGAAATCAATTCACTTTTACTTTAGGAAAATTTCTAGAAACAAATCTTACATGACTCAAACACTCTTAGTCCCACTTGCAACTGCTGTGGGTCTTGAGTCTTGACGACTGCAACTCGCTACTCATTGGCATTGCTACGCCTCGAACCTATGCAGTGTTGGGCTTTCGAGCGTTTTCGTTGGCTGATCGGAGGCTTTGGAATTCACTGACTAGTTTCATTAAGTTCTGTCAGGTGCCATTCAGAACTAAAGTTAAAAATCATCAGTTTCAGCTTGCTTTCTAACTCTGCCAATGCCCGTACTCTGGTAGTGCCAGTCCCAAACTCGGATAAAGGAGGGCCACGCTAATCATCTTGTTATGACACAGCATCGATACGCATCAACTTACAAACAAAGCTTGAACAAAGCTTGCTTATAAATCTAGTTTCTCTCACTTACTGGATTTCGACTTGTTTCCATATCAGATCCTGATTTTTGACCAGAACGTCACTTAAAGCGACCTTCGATTGATGTTTTATTAATTATCCTAATGACGCCATAAAAGTCATTAGATTGGATTAGATAGATTAGATTAACTTTCAGATCTAATCCAAATTAATCTAAGCACTTTTATTGCGTCGTTATGATCATAAACACCGGGAATCAATCGATGATCAGTGCAGCAGGTGAGAGTCACATTCGTAATCAGTTGAAGTGCTTGCATAAACCTGGCTGCCGTGGATAAACAAATGAACTTAACATGCATAGACCTTTAGTCATAAACATATACAGACGGCAATCAGGCACAGAGTTAGATGACGAACGAAGGAGTCATGAAGCTTCTCTTTATGTCTGTTTATTTAAACGACCCCATCCGACAGATGGCTGCAGCTGCACCGACTCTTGAGTCCATTATGGCAAGAAGTTAAGGCACGGAAGATACGAGCCAATCATGTTTAACATAATTAGTCTCAACTTCCCGACTCATGCAGACACAAAGACATTTACAACTGCGTCATGTCATTTGGCTGCTCGAATGCTTATGACTTGCTAACGGAATCAGTGATTTTCGTATTTGCAAGCGAAAACACCCGTTTCATATTTGAAAGAACACGAGAACATGCCATCTTAGCACACGTAGTTCTTTTCCCAAGTAGCTGCTCATTTCAGGAACATTTTTACGTTTGAAAACGATTGAATTTAAGCAGTTCTCACCTTCTCTAGTTCTGCAATCCGAGCAGCCAGCATCCGGGATTCTTCGCTTGACGTTCGAGATTGTGCTATGCTGTGTGTTGAGACGCCGACGAATGCTTCTGGTTTCGCAGCAGCCACTGGTCGAGTGCTGCCTCCTACTCCCTTGAGGATACTTCGCTTTGCTTCGAAGGGTCTGGCACACAGATTCTTCGTAAAATTCGATGACGTCGCTGTGATGTGATGCGAATTAGGAGTGGCACCAGCCGTTGAGGATTCGGAGAAAGGGGCGTCGTCATGGATACTGAGACTTTCGACGGACGTCTGACAAACAGACAGACGAACAGATGTAAAGCACTGGATGGAATTCTTCAGCCGAATACCTGCTAACACTATAAATAAATGTAGTTCAAAGCAGCCGATTGTTGGTGTTTAATTCTGAACTAAATATAACCATATCCGAATCTCAGGTGTAATTCCTCGATAGCGGCGATAATTAAGTTATCATTTGATTTCTCGACATCACAATGTATTATGAGGACACTTAATATAGCGCATTTCATGGAAACCCACAAAGGCGCTGCAGTAATTATTTATTGAGAGAGCCGCACTCAGAAACCCATCTGGCAGTGTTTAATCTAGACGTCTCTTGGGGGGAAGTTCCCCCCCAGGATCGAGTTCCCCCACAGAAAAATGAAAGAAATGTAATTTTGTACAGAAAGTGTGAAATTTAGGGATAAGTCCCCCCTCAGGATTTATGGTCTACTTTTCAAATATGTGGGATACCCCCGAGAACCCTCGATTCCCCCCCCGACAGCAAGGGGAGTAGATTAAACACTGCCCATCTGGATTAGAAATTAATCCCACAGAACAAGTGGCAGATTTGAAGTTCAGGGATGATTAATCGATATCACTTGAGGCGCGCGATAATCTAGTGGTTAACATAATATGCTGGATTGTCAAGTCCAAGAGGTTGGGTGTTCAAAATCTCGCCAGGCGAAGTTTAAAGATATCTGCTCCACTTGATCCACTAACCGACTCGGCCATAAAATGAGTAACTGGTCGCTACAGGTAGGCAGACCATACGGCCATGGAGAAGACTGATAGCCTATACCTTCACACGCCGAAACAAAGAAACTGAATTCACTAACACCTTGGGCAGGCAATGACTGCCTTCGATAGATAGCTGAGGGAACTGTTCGTCTTTTTATTCCTTATTTTTTATCGTTTGTGCGATTATTAATTGTTTATATGTACGTCATATCAATATATTGGCTTTATGCCGCGCACGACGTCAGGGACTGAGGCGCGAGTGGAGGACTTGTTCAAGGTCCCTACACAATAATCGTCTCAGGTGAGGTTAGAGCCGTACTCTCCACCTTACAAGCCAAGCGCTCTAGCCAATTGGCCACCGTGTCCCACATAAATAATGTCTAGTCGCTGCAGTTTGTAGAGCAGACAAATATCGACACACAAAATGATCACAGATTTTAAGACGAAGACTTCATACAATACGCACATAAAGAGAGACAGTTACACTACGAGACAGACAAGATACGCGGTGAAGTAAGAGAAATGATGACATAGAAAATGAGACAGAAAGAATGAGAGAGACAGAGAGAGACAGCCAAGGAGAGACAGAGATACAGACAGAGAGACAGAAAGAGTGAGAGCGAGAGACAGACAGACAGACAGAGAGAAACAAAGACAAAGAGAGAGCCTCTTGATCTGATATAACGTCAGTGGGATTTGCCTTGTGTTGTGTTACGGATCCATTGTGACTTGGAATCGGTTGCTGAGACTGCGTTGTCATGGCATCGTCCGTAGCAACCTTGGATCGGTCGCCATTCTCCGGTTGATGATGATGCTCGAGATGAAGCTCTGCCGTTGCTGCTGCTGCTGCTGCTGCTACGGCCGTTTCATTGAATGATGTGTTACGTGTCGTCTCCTCGTCCGCCTTGTAATACAGTGCATGAACGTAATAATATCAGGTATCTTCTACATAGTTACGAAGTAATGCATAATAAGCTCATAACATTATGGATATAAAGTAACAAAAAAACACAGTGTAAATGTGTGCAATGCAATGCAGAAATTACGATTAGACCCTTACTATTGGAAAATGTAATCCGTACATAGATTGAATATATTAATAGATTGAATAAAATATAAAGCAACGTATACACTTCAATTTAAAATGTGATGTTACTCGATTTGACGCAACTTGTTTACAACCTTACAAGTCTCCCATAGCAGAGCATCTGTAGAGGCTAGTTCGGCAGAATAATGTAGCAACAGAATAAGTAATTATAATTGGTGTCTGATGACTAAAAAACTATGAAATCTTCGATTACATAAGGTCGTGAAAATTGTTGATCTGCTTAGACTAAGGTAAAATTTGTCGTAATTAAATGACACTGAGGCATACAGGGCATGAATTTAGAAATCACATAAACTGCTTTCAAAACTTTGATGCTAATCGAAGCCAGTTACACACAGAAACCAGTTTCACTGGCTGTAAGAACGTTGCAATATTCGATCAGATCAATTTTACGGTTTGGTCGTCTTGTGAGGTCGACGTTTGTGGTCTAAGCAGCTTTTTGGTTGCAAGTTGTCGTCAAAAACGCTAATTATTACTTTCATGTAGCATTTGCTTTACTTCTGGCTATTCAATTAAAATAGAAATGGCGACACTCTTTATAACTGAGGAAGCTCCCGAGTTTCCAAAAATCTACTGCCTTTGACCGCTTGACTATCTGGATGTAGAACAAATATCATTATGCTTAAGAAGTCGTTTAAACAAGTCCAGATGAATTTAGGACATTATTAAAATGGTTGCAGCTGTACAACAGCAAGAGACGACGGCAGATGGCAGGCAATCATTAATAGATGGCTCTGAATCTATTCGATATAAATCCTAGGTCGACGCCAGGATTTATATCGAATCGATTCGGAGCCATCTATTAATGAGTGCATAATATGCTTTTAAACCATTCATCCCTACGGGCGAAACAAGCGGTTTTAGTAGGCCTACTATAATATTCTCTTTGCAAATAGAATTCCACAGAATAGTTTGTGTCTGAGAGAAATCTTTGATTGGAGGGCGAGTCATATTGTTAGGCCAGATGAGGTGCCAAACTATTGGGACAAGCAGTGGAAACAGCATCACATATTCAAGTGAGACGTCAGAAATTATAGCCCGGTCTACTTTGGGAGAACGGGAAAAGTGAATATATCAAAAGCTCCACTAAGCTATAGGGCATCAGAGGCACGAATTTGTTCTAACAGCTTATGACTTCTATTCACTTTATGAGGGTGATGATATTGACGCCAACAGCAGCACTTGGTTGAAGAACAGAGGCTACTGCCATGCGACATACCTCATGGCCAGTGAGGGATGCGACGCCTGTACTCCTTCGCTTCTCCCTCAGCCTTCGCTTATCCTTGGCCGAAGTGTTCTTCGTCTTCAGCTGCCTCGTCCCATCGCTCGTAGGCAGAGGAGCTGCTACGTCCTTCTCCTCGCCCTTTAGGTCCACTTCATCTTCGTCTTCTACAATGCTCTTCGTACAGCCGTGGTCAGCTGATGATGCCACCACGACCGATGACTGACCAATACTACAGCTGCTGCTACTGCTGCTGCAGCTGGGTGTGGGCTTCCATCCTCTCCCACTGTAGCTGTACATTTCTCCGACTGCAGGAAATTTCTAAAATTAAAATATAAGACAAACAAAGAATACAGAAGTCATCGGTTGAAGTTATGATAGGTAGTCAGTTGAATTTTAAGATCTACTTCATTTCAGTTCTTCAGAGAAACTACGAGTCTGCGAAATACAATTACAACCCTCTTACGTTCGAAGCAACCTTAAAAATTACAACCAACAGATGTGTATATATATTCTGATCTTCTCATACAGTCAAAGCCAATATATACAAGACAACTCCTGTTTAAGTATTCTCTAAAGGAATTTTATGTACCCTGCAGTGCGTGCAGAATCAACCGTGAATTTATAATGGATCATGTTTAATATCAATCCGCTATAAGCAGATTCCAAACGTAAATGGTCATGAATTTAGCTATGCGTAACAAATAGTTCACCGGGACGGTATATTTTCAAACTCCAGCGCCATTCCTCAATAGGCTTTCTCGGAGAGTTACACCGTCAGAATTCGTGTGCCGTGCATGGGGGAAACCGACTCACAAAAAACAGAGCATTTGTTGTTTATAAATCATGTTAAATCCAAAGCTATCGTGGAATTCGGGGCAAAATACGCTTTTCCCATTTGGTTTTTAACTCCATAGATCTCTAGTCCACTGAGAGTTATTGCATGCATGACCTCGTTTGCCAAAATCCTGGAGTCGTCATTGTTAGCGTTCTTTGTCTTGTATAGAGCCTATGTATCCGTTTGCTTGTGGCCAAAATTTACCATAAGTCCTCACGAAATACGTCACGAAAACCTCGTTTTCTTTCAGTTTACAGATGTTTCCGACTGATTTCCAATTTATAGTAACTGAGGCTTAGGCCTACTATTCTCGGTCAGTCGGTTGGCCACCGTGTTACGTGTTAATGGCGGCAGAAGAAGAAGAAATGGAATCGTGAAATGTGAAAAATGCTTACTATGAGATCTCCGTATGATAATAATTTCGATGACTTCGACTGACATACCTTGTTCTATAGTGTGCGGAATAAAAGCGACGACGCCTGGCAATCTACATAACGTGCGATGTCAAATGGTCAGTGGCGGCGTCTATGGTAGTCACCACCACCACCAGCAGAGCAGTATACGTAGGCGCATAGCGAAGCAAGTGGCCCGAAAAGAATGTCGTACACCCCTTCCCCCGCCCCATTCCCTTGCGTCCAATCCACCAAACAATGCTATTAGAGCCACTCAAGCGAGCATACCTTATGCCCGATGCATGTGCACGGCGCGAGTAGGCCGCTACTTCATTGCCCAACCCTCCCTCGCATTGCCTACGTACACTTACATGATACAGATATCAGTCCTGTCGTGTACACAATCAGCTGTGTACAACCACCTCAATATTCGAACCGGCTAAAAGACGCTGTATACGTGAGGCAAGCCCAAAAGTACACATCGTGTACCCCATTGTACTCCTCCCTCCCATATGAGGGCCCTTTAGCCAGTCACAGGAAGGAGAGGGAGGGTGAACTGGTCAGACCTGGAGGCCTTTGTGTACCTGGATGAAATAGAATGCCACTGAATTCCACCATGGGTTTGTTTTTCGGCTTAATGCTACTGCACGAACAGACTTCTGTTCTGCGGAAAAGGTGGCTATTATGTGAACTGAAATAGTTTACATATCTAGGATTAGAGATGACGTAGGCCTAGAGTCAGTCGTCGACAGGTTTACAAAAATACCTATTTTATGATAAGTCGATGTGTGTGAGTGTGACATGGTTGCCTGCTTCTCACTACCTGTGTATGGTTATCTGGATTGGTCGTAAACTAATTGAACGCTGGACTTCGGACGATCGCACAACACTCGACAGCAGCAGAGAGAGATCGAGGCCTAGAACAACGACGACTCTTTGTAGACGAACGTAGAGCTGCACACGACGCTGTTTAATTAGGCAGGAATGTCGTTCCTAATCTCTCTCAGCTGAGTCACACAGACTGACTGACGCAATGGGGCCTGCAGTCCGTCGTTTCTCTACCCACGTAGATCACGGCAGTCGGAAAGTCGTGACCTAATCTAATCGATTGTTAGTATCAACTGCTTGCAAGTCCTGAGGGCAACAATTTCCACTCTGGGACTTCCTCTGAACACGGAGTCTCAGAAGTCCTCTGCAGTAGTGGAGCTTCTCTCTCTCTCTCGAGACTGATTCACAACGTCTGTGCACTCAACTCCAGCCATTGCCATTGTGTACGAGATACACTTTCATAGGCGGTCGAATCCATTAAGTCACATTTCATGTATCAGCTAAATTATAAATGGCAATCTCATAGCTTACTATTACGTGGCTTATTCTGATTCTCATCCTTAAGAGTTGTTCTCCACGAAATCTATCCATGACAGCACCAACAGATTAACTTTGAAAATTACTGAGTTGATTATTTCCTGTAAGTTTCCTTTTGTTGTTGAATCAATAAACGGCTGATTGAACTAACTATTCAGTGCCAGCATTTGATGATTGGTCATTAGATGGTGACGCTAATAAATATATAATAAAGATTATAATTATAGATAACAATAATTATAATTATATAGGAGCCTTAGGAGGTCATAGAGCCTAAATAAATATTTTGTTAGAAATAGTTATCCTGGAGAAAAAGCGGGATTATAATTCACAGTATACTTAGGTTAACACTCGCAATTAAGTTTTACCTTAAAAATCAGAAGATATGGTCTCCCCATAATATAAGAGGAAGCGTATCGACCATTATGTAGGCCTACATTTAATAGGGATCGCTCCACAGAGAACAAATGTATGCCCTGGGAAGATTAACTCGAGAAGTCTTAATGTGGAAATCTTATCTACTATTTCCTATCAAATGAAGTTTTAGAGCAGTACACAAAAGAAGTCTTGTTAGATATATTAAACATATCATAAGCTTATTAGATATAATAGGCCAATGGACATCATGGAAAGTCGTCTGAGTTTATCGCTCTCTTGACCCCTCTGTCTTCTGCTTGTCTTTCATTATCGCCTTCTTGACTAATTGACTGTGCACATATAATTTGATCATTTTGCTGTTGTAAATCCTAGATTTAGTAGAAGCATAAAAAGGAGACAGGAAATAAACCGATAACGATGAAAACTCGTCTTTCTATTCGTTTTTAATCATTCACTTGCTATTCATCCGTTGGCGCAGACTGCGCTTTTGTGAGGCATTTAAAAAGGCGCTACGAATTAAGGCACTCAAATCTCTGTTAATAATATTTTTATTATTATCGTTATTATTATTATTAGCATCTTTAGCATTATCATCATCATCATCATCATGATCATTATCATTATATGGACTAAGTGCAGTGGGTGTGTCTCAGTAAGAACTCAAGGCACAGTTCATGCACGCGACTACATACACAGCTACTCTATGTCTGTACGTACTTGTGCAGGTAGAAGTCAATTTATGCAGACGCTAACAATAAGTCGACTAAGCACGTTCAAATATCAGTGCGCAGGTGCATAAAGATAAAGAACCTACTTATACAGCAGCCAGTGCTAGGCTGAAATAACCAATGAGAAATTCGACAGCCATTAGGCTAAGCTGAGCCATTTCGCTTCATTCTAGAGAGCGAGACATCTAGCGTCACGAAGACAGGAGGAGCCCGCCGCCGTGTGCGCCAGTCTACGTCCACGGCTGACTTAAGACCCATTCGAAAAACAAATGCACTGCATAATAATAATATTAATGCGACTTAAACTGATCGCAATGCACGCGGCCGTACAGACAGACAGATAGACAGACAGACAGATAGACAGACAGACAGAGGAATTCTGTTTCGCAGCGTGAATGACTCACATAGAGACATTCTGATCGGAGTTTCTGCCGGTCCCATATCTAGGTCCGCCTACTTTGGATTAGACTGAACGAGCGTGTGTGCCAATATGCCGTTCTGTCTGCCGTTACAAAGCCCTGTTATTTATAAACACGCACGGCGCCCGTTGCTATTGTGCGTCTGTCCATTGCTAACGGTTGATTGCTATATTGGCCTATATATACTGCATTCCGGTTTTCCGCTCTTCGGAACACGTGGCCGCCATTTAGAACACAATTTGTGCCGGAATCTGACGAAGGTAGACAGATGAGGTAACGTCCATGGGGCCGTCCATAAATGACGTCACGCTATTTTGGCCGATTTTTGACCCCCCTCCCCCTTGTCACACTTCGTCACAAAATGTCACACACCCCTGAAAAATGACGTCACAAAGCTCTGACCCCCCTAAAACCAAATTGCCACTTGATAATAAAACATGTTTCAAATCCCATTTATTGTCATTGTAAAAAGTATTTAAAAATCTGATGGTGAAAAATGTTTAAATAATTAGAAAATTATTAATAATGGTGCCCGTATACATTAAAATGATCAAAAAATTATGAAAATTTTAATACTCAAAATTAGTGCTGTTATTTTAACTTAAAATGTTGTCAATTGTTAAATTTAATTACACAGACCTGATGTGACGTCACACTTCGCTGACCCCCCTCCCCCATGTCACACATCGTCACAAATTTCCGACCCCCCGACCCCCTAGGTGCGTGACGTCATTTATGGACGGCCCCCATTATGCCGCCAATGCTTGGCCCTAGCGGCGCTGGACAGACCAAGGACGATTGAGTGATTAATTCAGCTGACGCCTCTATGGTCGGAGAACTAAGGAACTAAAGAAGATGCATGTATATTGTATATGGATGGACATTTGGTATCGTCGACATGACGTTGCAGGCACATGCAGTGACGTTAAATATCAAACCCGGTGAACACTAGAAATTTATTTAATGTAAAGCTCCGAAATTTCTTAGGGCCACACAAAACCGAATGAGTGGACGTCACACCACCTTGTGCCGAATCCTGTAGATCTTCTTGGAGTCGATGAAATGAGTAGAGACCTATCAACAGCGTAAGACTGGAGCTTAAGATCCTGTCGTTAGATTTCTGTTTTAAATTGTGCGCCCAAACCACGTGAATAATCTTTGACAAAACCACTAAAAGATGCGAAATGAAATCAATCTGAATAGTTTCCTAGTCTAATGTAATGTAATAGAACTTAATCTAATAAAATATAATCTAGCCTATAGCCTAGTCTAGCCTAGTCTCTCGTCTAGCCTAGACTATAGTCTATGGTCCTTCGTCAATATTAGACCTGTTTATAGTCGCTCGTCTAGCCTAGACTAGTCTGGTCTCGACTTATATAATTTAGTCAGACTGGAACTATCATGTTTGGACTCATCATGTCTCATGTGCTATGGTCTTGCCTGATGTGGCTTAGTCTTCATTGAGTGCATATATATGCACTTATGAAGAAAGCTAAGTTATGCTAAGCGTACCTAACTTGTTGATTCCATGTGTCACCACCAATAGATATATCGACAGATGGCACACCTGTTAAATGTCACTCCTCTCGTGTTATTCTCCAGTGTACGCACTCATAACTAAGACCGGATGAACTGCACTAGTTGTGGGCCGCTAAAAGGACTCAAGATTTCAATAGCCAGCGTTTAGCTTACTTGGCAGGCTGTGAGCTGCTATAGAGAGACCTCTGTCTCTGCTAGAGACCTCTGTCTGATACAGTTCTGACCCCGTTATACACGGATCTTAAGTTAAGCCTGTTGTGTACATCCTTAAGACAAGAGCCACTTAGCATTTAATTGCCTTCGTTATCTCAATGACTTGCAGTGATAAATGAATACGTTTTTGGTCGTATCATCCCAGAATTTAGGCCTATTTGCCACAAGACATTCGACCATATTGGATCGATGCAGTCAAAGGACTATTTCAAAATAGATCTATCGTGCATGAACTATTTCTATTTGAATTAGAATATGTGCATAGTCTATCGTGTATGAGAATCTCGATTATGAATAGGCCTACTGAACTATTTCTATTTGAATTAGCAATGCTGGCATTGAAAGTTTAAAATAGGCAAAGTTTATGCGGACAAATGCAATCGACGCATACGAGAGTAGATCAGAGGAGATCACCCGTCGACATGAAAGCAGCATATTATTAAGTGGAAGGATTTACATATGAAATCAAGTTATTCACCAACGTTGAACTAATGCTAGTCACCTTATCACATGCATGTATCTCATATATCACATGAATGACCTGATCTCTGTCATTCTATTCGGTATGTCTAACATCTGCACCCTCTGGAAACCAGCCTTGGACCGCCTTTTGACTACACTTTAAAAAAACCTCTGGAGTCCTTCTGGACGACGCAGCGCTCGTGAATAAGCTGGTGCCCTGCGGTTAGCTTTGAAGTTGCGCTTTAGAACGATTAACATTCTGTGTCTTTGACGTTCACAGTGCTGTTCTGCTGATCGGCCGAGGAGCACTCGTCAATAGGTGCAGGGGCAGGAGCGTTTCAGTACATCACCGCTTCCGCAGTTTTTGCTTCTGTGCTTGAAGCTGAATATTTAATAATAATAATAACCTCTGAATTTAGTTCACGTTGTAACCTATGCTTATAACTGCTGTCTATATTTTGTAGTCTGCATAGCTACCTCGCTTCATTTGCCTTTATAAGTTGAAATCTTATAAAGCACGCACAGTTAAAATCTACTTTCTCAATATAAGAGGTACGACGCAAACGCTGCTTGAACACATGCAATTCAAATTATCTGAGTATCAAGTGCGAACTTTGCCTACTTTAAACTTTCAATGTCAGAATTGCTAATTCAAATAGAAATAGTTCAGTATTCATTATCAAGATTCTGATACACGATAGACGATGCACACATCATACATGTAGGCCTATGTCATTTGACTGCATCGATCAATTAATTCAATATGGTCGAATGTCTTTTGGCAAATAAAGTCAGAGATGATACTAACAAAATGTATTAATTTACCACTTTTACAAAGTTAACTTTTACTCAGCTATTTCTTAGTTTAGTCTAAGCTTTTTTATTGCTGACATATGAACACATTTATTGCGTCGTCAAATAAACGCAAGCAACAGGCAACCGATACAGAATGGAAAAACCCACAGCTCTCTTATGGCTATAGTTTGCCTCAAAATATTCGGACTCCGTTGGCATAAATTAACTAATTGGGACTCATTTGACTGGATATTTCAACAGACAATTATTCTATCTTCAGTCGATTGAATAAACAACCTATTCAGTTGCCTTTTAGTTTCAGCTGGCCTATATTTACGTATGTTAGGTCTACCCATGCATCCATGCATGTACTCTTTTAAACCGATAACAATAATTCTTAAATCTAACTACAGTAATATTTGAACATTGAAGTTACCTTGACGCCGAGTGAAAAAGCCATAAGAGATTCGTCCTCTGCCTAGCTTAGCTGTGTGTCTTTGACGTTACTACTTCCAAAGCGATAAAATTATATATGCTCATCCCTGCATAAGCATAAGCTGACTTGTATTATAATTTTACCAGAGGCAGCGATGACGCGTGAAGTGTTGACATTCACAGAGTTAATTGTTGCTAAGTAGGTCCCTGACTCTGACTCTGACTCTGTCTCGTCCGTTCGTCCCTCTGTAATTAGAGAGAAGAATTCAGAATGATCGGCGTGTGTCAGACAACTGGAGGAGGTGATCATAGTAAATTGTTGCTACTGATGCCATGAATAATCTCACGTGCCTCTCAGTTCTCGACCCTCTCTCTACCCCTCCCGACCCTGTGTCTGCCTTGTCAGTTAAATTAGAGCATCGTGACGTTATAGCTAAATAAAGAACTCAAGGCAATGAGTACAAGACCTATGTTGATGCCTATGACTTGGTTGCGTCACTGACCAAGTTGTCCAAACAATCATGTTCTCCCTCCCTCCCTTTTTCCCTCCCTCCCTCTCTTTCCTCTTTGCCTGTATGTTCTCTACATAATGTCCCTTCTTTTGTCTCTCTCTCCTCTGTCTGTCTGTCTGTCTGTATCTGTCTCTGTCTCTGTCTCTGTCTGTCTCGTCTCTCTCGTCTCTCTCTCTCTCTCTCTCTCTCTCTCTCTCTCTCTCTCTCTCTCTCTCTCTCTCTCTGTCCATTTTTCCCCGTTCTGTTTCTGTCTGTCTATTTGCCTAACGTTGTCGATGGATAACAATTATACCCTAATAAGCCTAATGAGCTAAGAATTTTATTACTCATTCCGGACTAAGCTGGCAGGCATTTGACTAATTGTCGGATATGACTTATAAGTAAATTTACTTGTTTATCAGAATCTTTATTTATGATCATTGTTCTGAGAGTAGAAAAACGAAGAACAAGTCGATCAAGGGTTAACTTAAAACTGACTTAGGTTGATACCAAGTGCAGCCAACGGGGGATAATAAAATAATTATAAGAGGAAATATGTTACAACAAAGTAAAACGTTACTACCACTCGTAATGAAAATCACAGGTTGTAGAACGATTTATTGCTATTCTATCCTGTAGACTGTAATAAGAGTCGTAGCATACACAACTTAAACAGTAGACCTAAGTAGTTTAAGTTTGGTTGATAAAAGAGATGATTAGCGACGCCCTCCTCCTTTATCCAGGCTTGGGACTGGCACTGTCAGAGTACAAACAGTGGCGGAGTTAACTTAAACAGCGGGAGACTACTTTCCTTAACTTTAAAATAAGCACGCATACCAAAGGTGCCCTCTTCATTGCTGTGTAGTCTCACCAGATAGTTTGTCGTAGAAGCCTAGTTCGCTAGAGGTCGCCAGAGCAAAAGAATTCTTAACAATAGCTGAAGGTGTGACCTGGCGAAAAATTTTCGATGATTTGAAACCCAATCTCTACTTTGACTATAATCCATTCATTTTTACATTTCGTTTTGTTTTGCTATTATAAGGCCACTAAGAAACAGAATTATTAGCATCACAAATTAAAGCGAACCACTTTTTATGTTAGAGATATTTTAACTTAAAATTTTGCAACAATGCTCAGACGGTAGGCAGTAGCCTAGCTATAGAGATTCGATCGTCGTCGTCGTCGTCGTCGTCGTCGTCGTCGTCGTCGTCGTCGTCGTCGTCGTCGTTGTCGTGAAGAGTGATTGATGTATATGATTGAGCTGTGCCTTGTGAATAAAAACTAGAAAACTACTGAAAGTCTTCAATCGATAGGACTGACCTTCTGTCGTGGTGGGCACTGGTGGCCATCAGGCCATACGAGCAATCAGCCTATAGGCTACACAGGTCTTGATTGTGACCGCGCTGATACGAATCCGCTTCTACTACATTAAATGTAGCTATCTTCTGTTTATCCTCTTCTACGCTACATATATACATGTATGCTGGTATTTATATGTGTGCATTAGTATGTATGTATGTATGCATGTATGCATGTATGCATTGTATGTATGCATGTATGCATGTATGTATTGTATGTATTGTATGTATGTATGTATTGTATTGTATGTATGTATTGTATGTATTGTATGTATGTATTGTATGTATGTATTGTATGTATGTATTGTATGTATGTATGTATGTATGTATGTATTGTATTGTATTGTATTGTATTGTATTGTATGTATGTATGTATGTATTGTATTGTATTGTATTGTATGTATGTATGTATGTATGTATGTATGTATGTATGTATGTATGTATGTATGTATGTATGTATGTATGTATGTATGTATGTATGTATGTATGTATGTATGTATGTATGTATTGTATGTATGTATGTATGTATGTATGTATGTATGTATGTATGTATGTATGTATGTATGTATGTATGTATGTATGTATGTATGTATGTATGTATGTATGTATGTATGTATGTATGTATGTATGTATGTATGTATGTATGTATGTATGTATGTATGTATGTATGTATGTATGTATGTATGTATGTATGTATGTATGTATGTATGTATGTATGTATGTATGTATGTATGTATGTATGTATGTATGCATGCATGCATGCATGCATGCATGCATGCATGCATGCATGTATGCATGCATGTATGCATGTATGTATGCATGCATGTATGTATAATATGTATGTATGTATGTATGTATGTATGTATGTATGTTGTTAGAGGTCCCCCTTCTAGTTCCGAGCTAACTAGAGAAAAGTCTAGGGTATGATAAAATATCTCGCTTTATTTACAAGTTCAAACAGAAAAATATACAAACGTATTCCATGTGCAAACGTTGGAACGATACAGGAAAACCATTGCAGCTCCTCGTTCAACATCAAAACGAAACCAACGACAAAATATAGAAAACCTGGTGCGGTTTTAAACTACCTTAACTAAATACAACTCGAGACTTGACGGGCTTAACTAAACAAAGACCTCGTCAGGCCAAAACCTTTCCCGTCAAGCTCTCTTAACTAACTGCCTCTCTCAACATTAGAGGAACGAAACACGAACACCAGAGGTCTCTAAAACTAGTCATGCGTGACAGCACACCTTCTTAGCAACTACTCAAGCAGAACATTGCCGACCTTAACAATAGCCTCTGCCTATGCATAAATATTCCACTTATCAAGGAGCGACATACAACATACCTCCCCATCAAAAATCGAGCGAAAACGCAACCGCGTTTTCGACAAGAGACAAACGATCACAAAACACTCAACTACATGGGCCCTATTATCAGAACATCAACTAATGAACCCTAATGTCAACTAATGCACCACAATTCATAATTCTAATACAACGCAACATCAACTAATGCACTATTGCATCACAATTCATAGCATTTCTCTAATGAACCATAATCTCAGAACATCAACTCAAAATTAGAACAGTTCTTCAGAAAATCAAAAACACGCTATCAACAGTTCTTAAGAGTTCGATAATTATGTAAAACAAAGTCCATATTATTTACAACCAAAACCAAAACTAAAAATCCACTTAAGTTCCAAAACCACATTAGGCTAATCACCGAACGCAAAACGACAAACTAAATCGGTTAACACATTCAAATGACCCAATCTATGCTGAACGTTTAAGGGACAAGGTTTCAGCTCGCAACTCCAAAACAATAACGTCTGGGAAAAGTTCACCATGGCGTTATCAAACTGCCGAAGACTGTAGTTGGTGTAACCAGCCACCTGTACAAGACCAAAGTACCAGCTCAAGGCGTGAAGAGCGAGAACCCAAGCCAACGCTTTCTGGACCGTCGAGTCAAGAAACACATGTTTCGTGTTACTCATGATCGAAGTACCATGAGCCAAGAGCACCAAGATGGTCAGCACCATCCACAAGAATACGAAGTCGCTCACGCCCTTCGAACGTCTCCTCGTGTAGAGTCTGCGAAGTCCACGTTCACCTTCGACCGGCAGCTCCATCTTGTCAGCAGCCTGCAAATAAACTTTCGCACACAACTGAGACTCGGCACAATTCACACATACATCAACAGTATCTGGAGAAAGTTCCTTCAAATCCAGAGAAATATTGTCATCGTGAACAGCATTCATATTACATTCGCTCAAGTTCACGGTAACATTGTCCATATTCAACGTACACTCCAGAGCTTCATCCTCATCAGTGCATACTTCAACCATCCATTCTCCTGTCATGGACACATGACAACCAACCATGTCCTCGGGCAACGACTGACACACATTTGCACAGGGCACTATAGTGACAACTTCAGTTAACACGTCATTCACCAAAGCATCAGTCGACCCATTATCCACCTCAACACAATGCTGCAACAACAGAACCGTCCTCACAAGAGTCACTTTTTCACCATAGTCCACATTCGTGCACGTCAGTGTTACAGTTGAAGTGCAACCCCAAGAACTCGTATGCGAAATAGTCTCACAAACAATGGTTGTGAGCACAGACTCCATAGACAAAACAGCCTTAGAACAATCATGCAACACTGGAACCTCTCGAAACATATGTGACTCAATATCATTGTCTCCTTCAGAAGTCACATTTAAAGAATTCAACAGCAACATCTCATCATGAACCTCAACCATACTGAAAGGCATTTCCAATTCTTCATTCATGCATTCACTTGTATCCACAATCTCAACGGGAGACTTCACATCCGTGTACACCTCACACACACTCAACTTTGCTCTCGTGTCAATCTCACAACTCACAGCAACGACAGTGTCAGGCAATACAACACCATGCTGCAATGCATCCTCTGCCGAATGAATTTCAAACAGTTCAGCGTGAGACACACAATCAGACAACATTCGCACTTCCTCATTTGAGTCCATAACAATTCCAGACAATTCACTTGCATTCACATAATTAGAACAGTCATTATCAAAAACCTGAAATGGTTCTTCTGACCGTCTTTCACACAATTCGACACAAAACACGGACTCAGAAACCACTTCTACACTATCGCACGAGTCATCAAACATAAAACACAAATCACCATCGTGCATATCTTCAAGAACAACATTATCACACACTTGTTTCTCTGCCAGCGTATCGACACTGAAATTAACGAGTTCAGCGCGAGACACCGACTTAGAATTACTTCGTGCACTCTCTTTGGAGTCATCAAGCATGTATGACCAAAGACCTTCGTGCCCATCCTTAGCAGAAATCTTATCATACCTTTTCACATGGCTTCCCTCGGTCAATTTCTCGGAACTACTGCCTATGTCCGACCAAATTTCATTTGAAACTCGCCTATTCTCCTCAAGCGACCAGCTATCACCAAAGCTATTCACAGCTTCAGAAATACGCGCCACATAAGACACTGCTTCCTCCCATTTCCTATTTTCTGCGCTCATCTGCAATTTTTCCTCAAATTTTCGCTGCTTTTTCCTCTCCTTACACGCTAATGCTTTTACTTTCTTCTCCTCTAAACTTTTCCAAGGAGCCATTTAAAAAAATCAGTCAACTTACTCCATTTCAATTTCAAAAATTTTGACAGACCACACCCCTTTTCAAAATTTTGCGCAAAACGCGTCTGTACACAATCATGCACACCTAATTACGCAACACTAAACATTACACAGGAACTCCTTAAACGCGACAAAACTAAGCGTCTCAACTTCAAATTTTGAGCAGACACGCCCCTTTTCAAAATTTCACTTCCTATCGAACATTACGGACTTCTATTCGACAAAATTTCAAAATTCTTTCGGACAAAAGCCCCCATATGTTAGAGGTCCCCCTTCTAGTTCCGAGCTAACTAGAGAAAAGTCTAGGGTATGATAAAATATCTCGCTTTATTTACAAGTTCAAACAGAAAAATATACAAACGTATTCCATGTGCAAACGTTGGAACGATACAGGAAAACCATTGCAGCTCCTCGTTCAACATCAAAACGAAACCAACGACAAAATATAGAAAACCTGGTGCGGTTTTAAACTACCTTAACTAAATACAACTCGAGACTTGACGGGCTTAACTAAACAAAGACCTCGTCAGGCCAAAACCTTTCCCGTCAAGCTCTCTTAACTAACTGCCTCTCTCAACATTAGAGGAACGAAACACGAACACCAGAGGTCTCTAAAACTAGTCATGCGTGACAGCACACCTTCTTAGCAACTACTCAAGCAGAACATTGCCGACCTTAACAATAGCCTCTGCCTATGCATAAATATTCCACTTATCAAGGAGCGACATACAACAATGTATATATGTAAGTTTATGTGTGCCTTCTAAGACAATAAGACAATATAGGCCTACCTGTATCACTGACCTGCCATTATTCACAATGGAATATTCAATTAATTTGTACTGCCTTGAAATAAGATCAAAGAGCTGAAAATCAATTTTTCTCATAAGTCTATTGAAAATGACGCATTTCGACAACGCAAAAAAACTTCAACAACAATTTGAAATTAGTTCAAACACAATCGGTAGATGTTGCCACAGTCGAAAGAAGCTCAGATGTAAAGGGTCAAATCGTGTGCAGAATGAAGAGGAGATTTCCTGATGCACAAAGAATCCATCATATCCAACTAATCCATCTTGACCCGGGTTCTACTACTTGAAATTGCGATGATTGTCCAGAACAAAGGTCTTTTATTATGCGATAGAATAAGATTTAATTTACGAAGCCTGTGTAGACAGCTCTATCGAAACCATACAAATTACGTCAGCCAAATTTGCTCCTGGAAATATTTCCCTCACGTCCAAGAGATCGTTGGCCTATATTTATGTTATGTGGAGATAAAGAGCAAGTAGGCCAAACATTATCCAATTATCTATGTAGGTTCTGAAAAGCAAGCACACAAACACACATATATGATTGGCATTGATTGCGCAAGTACGTCTTATATATAGGCTTCATAGCTTCGTCACGCCTCTGAAGTCGATTTAAAACATCATTAGTAGCATCAACAACATCCCCTGCAGCACGAAGACCGTCATTCTACTCCTGCACCGTTCGTCGTCGTCTGAGGCCTCCTCTGCCTATTATTCCCGTCGCATTCTGGTTGTGTCTGCTTAGACCACATAATGTGCGAATTGAACTCTTTGCCCGCTGAGCGCATTTATCCTTTCCTTAAGAAGTCACTTAGGCCTACTTTCTTTTTGGCTGAACAGGAAGTGTGGCCTTCCTGCTTCTTTTTATCTTATAATTTTAAACATAATGAATGACTTTAATAAATTTTAGCTACAAGGAATTATCACCTGGAGAATTGTCATCCTTCCCGTGCGTATGATGCAGAGGACCTTTCTTCTCATGCACAATCAGCAGACGAAGAAACTATGGATGGCATTGAATTGGTGCGTTTCATGTTTCCTCGTCCACTGTTTCCTCTTGTCTTTCATTTGTTTTCATGCAGAACTTTTCGCTTCTTCTACTTGGAGTGACCTCGACCGAATATTCACTGGTGGCGCATCAATCCACCGATCTCACACGCGACGAATGTCTCTTCTAACTACATCTGTCACCTCAACGAATTATCCGGACCTGCGTCGTCTTCTACCAATGAGGGACTGCTTGGCGGCGGCAGCGCCATCGTGTGCTGCGAGTGCTGTCACCTATCGTCTCTCCAACCAATCGATGTGCTTTGGTCCAGAGACTCTGAACTTCCATGCCATCCGTCAACTGTTGATGGGAATCCGTTGGTTGCCGGTCCGGCACACTTGGGTGTGTGTGTGGGTCCGCCATTTGTGACTCTAGTTAACTGTGCATTGGTTTGCTACCTGATGCAATAGTCTAGTTGCAAATGACATCTAACAACACATAGGCTAGCGCAGAGAACGCGCTTTTGTGAGATACTTTATAATGCGCTATGTTAAATGCCTTAATACATGCATACATACGCTCCATTGTTCTTCGAATCAAAGGCATATACTCCGTTTGACCTTGGAGTCGGTTTTTCATCAGATCGGTGAACAATCGAGACCTACTTTATGTGTGTACAAAAGCTCAGCATCTTATGAACAGCTTAGATTAGTAAACGAAACCATACGACGATAATCTTGGTAGGCGTAATGAATTTTCTGAGAAACGAAGAAGATGGCGGGGACTGTTGTTCAAGTGTAATATTATCAGGCAGTTGACGAATAGTCCGACATGAAATCGTGAAGACGTTTTTAAATCTGATGGGATCATGTTGACGCCGGTGAAGTTCTTACGCCTTCGGGGAAATACTTAGTGACAGCAGAAGCTGACATTTACTTCGTGGCTGTCTGCCTCAGAAAGCCTGTCGGTGTAAGAGCGTCGGCAGGCCAGCAGAAGATGAAGAGACCTGACAGGGCAACAGTATAAACAATCCCTGCCCACCACCGCGGATACATGGACAATGGATGCCTTTTGAATTTAGCCCAACAGTATAGAGACTAGACCTAGTCCTCGCTGTCTACAAATAATGTATTCTTGTTCGACAGCCAATCTTTCGATGTCTAGGACTAATATTTTTAAAAGCGTTCAGTGCATCAACATTCTCTGCTCGTGTGTTGCTAAATGCTTGTTGAACTAATTAATATTCAAAACTCAAGACTATCTTCATTGAATTCTACTATAATGATAGGCCTTACATGCATTGCTACCTTCTCCAGAGGGAGCTAATAAAGTAACGTGAGTAAGATCAAACTCTAAGCATCCCCTATAGAGGCAAGGGGGACCCGTTACAGTATGTGTAATGAGTTCCACGGCTTCCACCGAGGTTGAAGCATTGGGCGTGAGAACCAGATGAAAAAACTCAACGGTTGCATATCTTTAATAAACAGGAATCCTGAGAAAATACGGAGACGGAGCTTACGTCACCAAACAATAGATCGAGAAATATGTCTCACATATAACTATATAGGAACTTAGTAGTATGGCTTTAATAGGCCAAGCCAAAGAACCATCTCCTCAATTAATTGTCTGTTCCTAGAACAGAAGCATTGAGGCAATTGGCTGATGAAATGTCTGAGAACATTGACGAACTGCAGAATATACTGTTGCTCAAGATAAGATTATGAGTCGAAATGTAGATTCAGTTATTAGCTAGTGTCACGGTATCTGTACGTGTAACGTACTTTTTGCTATATATATCTGTAACAAATTTCAGATGAACAATGCGCAGCAAAACCAACTTTAATTTTTGTAGGCAAGCAATACAAGTAGGCAAATTAAATAATGTGTTTCCTCAATAATGTGTTTCCAATTACCTATATCAATGATAGTTTAACAAATTCAAATTATACAGTTCTGTAATTATAGCCGTGGCCTGTGTTGCCCAAAGGTAGCCTATGCGTTAAAATGCAAATGTAAATCGTCATTTCCCTACTTTATCATCTACTTTAACTATATATTTTCTATTTTTTCTTCACCTATAGGTAACCATGGTAGTGCTTGGCTGTCAATTCACATTAACACAGTTCATAAACATTTTCAAATATTTAACTCCTCCTTCAATTCAACACACACGAAAAGCATAATATACAAATCCACTGTCTCATTACGCTAGCTCAACACAAATCAACTCTCTCTCTCTCTTCAACCTGAAACTAAAATTAAAAACCGTTCGTATCAGCAACGTCTTTCGCGCGCTTCCTCTGCAACTATACAAACACACATGTACGACTATCTAATTAAACAAGCAAGGCTTTCATACAGACAATCATCTATAACAGTATCAAATTGGTAGACCCAAAGGAACAAAAGGTTCCGCTAACACGATCGCCCTATTTACATTACTCATTACTCAATTAGTTTATTTCATTAGTCACCATGTAACATAATACGTATTAATACGTCTTCAAAACGGTCACGTGGTATGGTGCCTGTAAATAATCGTACAAAGAGTTTAAGGCTCTTCAACAAAAGTTGTCAACCGTGCACAGTAACCCGTGGCATAATACACACAAATCTTCTGTCAATCAAACGTCCATACACAAATGTTAATTAAGCTAATCAATAGGCCTACAGATGCTAACTCAAATCATTGTGACTGTTCTTAGAAAACGCGTTCACATAAATGTAGGCCTAAACATTTTTCTATAGCGACCGTATGGTCTCGATCCTGTTCATTTTTCAATTAATTGAATCTTCACGACCGCTGCCATTTCTAATGAGTGCCACGTCTTTTAAGATCCTCGTGTACAGATGACCATGCCAGCCGAGGATTTAAATCTCTGCATTATAAGCCAACCACCGGTATGTGAACCACCGTCATCCTTACGCACAGAGGCCGGTGTCACGATATAAAGTCTCCCCGAAACAGAGTCGCCCCCTTGCCGTAACAGAGTCTCCCCGGAGACTTTGTATCGGAACAAAGTCTCCCCCATTGAAATAGAATCTCCCCTATCTACGGTACAAAGTCTCCCCTTACTAAAATCGCCCCCTCTGTTTTCATTTGCTTTTCTATATTATTTAAAATAGGATTTAATATGTGCATTTCTGAAATAAATTACTTTCAAGTTTATTAGTTGAATTGGACATGAAACAACTATGGAATTAAATGCGAAAATTGTGAAATAAATGTTTTATAGTAGTAAATGCATCATGTAAATAGAATTAAAACGCAGTGGAGAGACAACACACTGTTGTAGGTTATAACTAAGAAAATAGCTCACACTCAAGTAGACTTTAACTGGTGCTAGTTGGCACTGTTTGCTGAAAAGATTCTGAGCATTACCAGTCACTAATTGATAGTTGATACTTATTCATTATGCCAACTATAGCTAATTAGCTTCAAAGTGATTCTTCTAAGGTTAGACCTACCACTGAAATTGTGTTGGATATTAATTAGTCGTTCAATATTATTAGCGTCAGATGTATCGAGCCAGCTTATTAGCTACATATTAGACTGAAACAAAACCTGCGAGTAATTATAACTGTAGGCCTACTGGCTTCCTAGAATCTGGCTTCTATGCGATTATTGTTGCGGATTAGGCCTACCCTTCAACTGGTATCAGTCAACTGATAAGACTTTGCGCTTGGTTTTCTGTGATTCATCTGGCTAGCCTAATGTTTGCTTATTAGGCCCTATTGTTTGCTGGTGTCAGATTATTACCTAGAACAGGAAAGTCATAACTAGTGATTGTAAATGAAGTACTGGCTTTCGGATATGAGCTTGCCCTTGCTTTTCTGGCATTCATGGAATTATTGGCAATATGACTACCCATTAAATAATCGCAGCTAAACCAAACCTATTTAGTATCGATAGGCCAATAAGCAAAAAAATAAAGCATTGTAGTCTATGAAGCCATTACAGTCTAGTCTTGAGATTAAGCCTACTATAGGCCTAGACATTTGTTGATCCACGGAATTATTCGGCTTAGAATGTAATTTTGCACACGGGGGTAATAAAAGCTAGAGCAAAGTTGATTGGTTGCCTATAAAAGGCAGACCATCATAAATTAATTATTCGTAGCTCAAGTTTATTTCTGCATAGGCTTTGATGATCTTAAGGGATTCAATATTAGTTAGTAGGCCTATATCTATTGGGTATAAGTTGCATTAATAAGTACTACTTAGTGAAACATTTCAAAATTATTTTCATGGATAAGTCTGAGTGTGAAGCTTTGCTTAATTACGTTACCAAAAATGAAGAGGATCATACAGCAGAATATTCTAAAGATGAGGAACGTCGTCTATGAGAGAAATCTGTTTCATTCTGTGTCAGCAATGCAGACTTTGCTGATGGATGAAGTTACCGATTATATAACTTCCATTTATCAAGCAGGTGAGTGAGTTGGCAAGGAAGGCACAAAAAGGATGAAAATCCTGCTTACAGGGTCAACTTTGCTAATAATTAACTTAACAATATAACAGAACGGTTAAAATATGCAACTAATATGAAACCATTAAGCGAAAAGAGACAAACAGAAGGGAAAAGAACAACTTAACCAGCAGATTAGCAGTAATTAATAAGGCTAATTAGTAATGAGTCTTAATGGCATCATATACCAAGTAAATGCATAAAAATTTTTAAACCATTAAAGATTGGCCGCCTGTTGGATGAAGAGAGGAATCTTATTCCAAACACTCAAGCTTTTGCTAAACCAAGGAAGCTAAAATAAAGTTGATTGGTGAGCTATAATAAGTGTAATGTAACTGAACATTAAAATAGCACTTCTTCAAGATTTCTACTAAAAGGCGCTCTCTGCGCTGGTCCATATGATGTTAACTGTCATTACAAACGAATATATTGCATCAGTTAGCAAAACAATGCAATAAATATGGTGTTTGTGTAGGCTATCTTGTGTTGAAATAAAGTCTCCCCCGGGGGAGAGTTTATTTCGACGGGGGATGAAATATTCTCTCCCCGGAGACTATATTCTGAAACAAAGTCTCCGGGGGGCGAATTTATTCTGAAACAGATCCGCCGGGGAGAATCTATTTCGAAATAGAGTCTCCGGGGGGAGACTTTTAGGGGGAGACTCTGTCACGCGACACCGGCCCTAGACGACCTGTGCTCTCACCAATGTAGTAATAGTTATAACTGGGTCAGTTCCCCGCGACTGATCCTAAGCTTTGGAATTCACAGCCCATTTCAAATCGTTCTGTTAATTCTATTAGACAACCAGTTTGGTCAACTAAATGACACATGCTAATCCAAATCAAACGCAGACACTCTGAATCCTTGTTTTGCTTAAGATATTTTGCTTATGATCCACTTCATCATGATCATCATCATGATCATCATCATCATCGTCGTCGTCGTCGTCGTCGTCATCATCATCATCATCATCATCATCATCATCATCATCATCATCATCATCATCATCATCAACAACAACATCATTATCATCATCATCATCATCATCATCATCATCATCATCATCATCATCATTATCAACAACAACAACAACAACATTATCGGCATCATCATCATCATCATCATCATCATCATCATCATCATCATCATCATCATCATCATCATCATCATCATCATCATCATCATCATCATCATCATCGTCGGCTCCTGACGCCAGCCATTTGCCTGAGATGGGTAAGAACAAACGATCTCTATTGTTCTCTGTCATTTGCCATGTCCAGTGTTAGTCCAACTTTTGTTTGTCCTCATTTAGGCTATGTTTATCTAGCGCAGTTTTTCTGCCTACGTTTCGCTTTCCTTCGAATGCAGTGCATTGTGTGGAATTCATTTAGTTGGCATTCTCTCTGCATGTTGGTTACAAACCATCCGAGTCTTTGCTAAACAACTTGGTCTAAGAGAGTTGTTTGAATACGTAATGATTGTCTTATGTCATCATTTCTAATCTTCTCTAGTTTGAAATTCCTGCAATTTTCCGTAGACAATGCATTTCTGCTGTGAGGGTTCTTTTCTCGTCTTGCATTCGCATTGTCCAGTATTCTGATCGTGTAGGAAGATGGGTCGCATCATCGTCTCGTATACCGGTAGTCATTTTTTTAGTTTTCAATGTTATCATTTTCTCTGATTAGTTACCAATTTCGTATTGGCTTTTCTAAATGCTTTTGAGGTGCAGTCAATTCTCCTATCTATGTCTTTTTCGTTGCTATTACATGCTTTTATTAGCCCTTCAACATAGACGAATTGTGCTACTTGCTTAATAACGTCTGTTTGAATTCTGACAGTTATTGGAGTCCAGGCCTATTTGTTTTTTAAAACAACCATCGTTTTAGTTTTTTTCTGCGTAAATCATTATAGGTTGATTCTTTTAAAATCATTAGGCCTATAGGTTGATTCTTTTACTGGTTTCATCAATCTTTGTCGTAATATCCTGCAGAATAAAACTGCTCCGCTTCCAGTGAGAAGGCTAATGCCGTCAGAAAATCGAAGATTATTCACCATCCCTCCACCTGATTTGATTCCTGCCTTGGTGGCGCTTAGGCTGAGTGTCATTACTGCATCTAATCTTACGTTAAACACAGATATGGTAATAAGATGCATCCTTGCTGTACTCCCGTTTTCAAGTTGAAGTATTTCTGTGATCACTTTGTCTTACAATTCTATGACGCGATAATTTAACAGGCGAATAATTTAAAATGAAAAAGATGATTTTATTGGAGACAGACTCATTTAGAGAAAATATAATATTCCTTTATAGAGTTGATCAGTATAGAGCTCATAAGGAAACTCGTGTGTACCCGTTATGCCTTCGCTTGACTCATTTTCGGTTATTATTCGGTGCCATTCGATTATTTCATCAGCTCCTATAGAATTTAGTCAATCTGTTATAATTAATTAATTGCTGCGTTGCGGTTGATTTCAGCTATGAACGAAAATCGTTTAGTAGAACACGCCAATTATTCAATTCCTAAACAAGCGTTATACGCTAGATGGCTCTTTTGATCTTTAACAGCTGCTGTTGTTACTTGCTACTGAGATAACGGAAAACGTCTAAAAAACTATAAAAAAAACTAACAAACTGATCACTCTATCGAAGAACTATCGTTCAACCGTTATTAATTAGCGGTTATCGGTTGACCAAGCACAATTCAACGACGAACTCAAACTTAAAGCAATGGAGTTTACAGAAGCAGACGTCCTACATTTAACACGCTTGGTCGGAAGACTTTGATGAGTCGCTTGAGATACAATAGCAATTGAATTGAACATAACAGAAGTTAGGCAAACCGGAAATCACATCCGTTGAAGATAAGAGGAACAATTAACAGGTAACAAAGACATGATGAACAGATGCCAACCTTTTGCTCAGCTTCATCTTAGGCCTGCTAAAATTTCTGAGACTTCTAATGATCAGAAATTTTACGGTCAGACTTGGAAAGAAAACGAGAGGAGTATTGAACAGAATTGGCAACAGCTGGACAGAGGAATTCGTGTGGATGGAAGCATGAGGAGTAGATGAATAGAATGAAGTGAGATAGGAGAAATATATTACAAGGAAGATGAAGTAGTGAATGGAAGGGAAGGAGGCAAAGACAAAGATGGTGGCGCTCATGACATCGATGATGACGTAGGAAGGACTCGGGTATAGACGCTCAGTCGTCCTTAATTCAGGCGTCGAGTTTCTTGACGGCGCTGGTGACTGTGATCATCTGGGAGCAGATGGAGTCGATGGCACTGGCAATCGCCCTCGGCTGGTCAAGGATCTGAACCGTCTGCGTATAGGGGTCATAGGTCAACTCAAACGGTCGCTTGATCGTACGAGCGAATTTCCTGTATAGATGTATTAAAACAAAAGAACATCAGAATAATTAAGAGGCTGCTCTATAATTATATACATGGCACCAACCTGACATTCAAGAGCAACTGTTTGCAAAATACTGTTCATATTTAGCAGCACAAATAAGTATTTTAGGTTTATGTTTACATAACAATAACTATAATAAAATTATATGAATTATAAGAAACTGCGATGCCATGAACTGATTCTTCTTCCTTGCTATTGTCTCTGACATACAGTAATTTTTGCATGCATGCATGTATGCATGCATGCATGTCTATGTATGTATGTATGTTTGCATGTATGTATATATATATATAATTATATATGTATGTATATATGATTATATGTATGTATGTATGACTGTATGACTTGTGTGTAATATATGCATGCATGCATGTATGTATGTTTGCATGCATGTATCTATGTATCTGTGTGTATGTATGTATGTATATAGGCATGTATGTATGTATGTATGTATTTATGCAATATGTATGTATGTGTGTGACAAGACATTGACATTAGAGCGCCACTTTCAGAAGCGCTACGTATGAAAGAGTCTTGTAATTGATTCACTCTGTTCTGTGGTGTATTCGACGTGTGTGTTGCTGATCAACTGTAGGAGCACCTTTAGGCAAAATAGGCCTACACAGTGTGTCCATAGGGACAACCTACTTGAGTTTGACCTTGGCTTCTTCGAGACTGTCCGTGTAGAAGTATACGCTCTGGAAAGTCGTTATGAGACACTCTGTTTGACAGACCACTTCCGGATCGAATGGCTTACGAATGGCAGACTCCGATAGAACATGCTGTATAACAACAACATGTACTCTGGTTCAAATCCCGTCTTCGAATGCCAAAATAAGGTGGTTCGAGTTGCTTCCGAAGCTGTCACTTGGGCTGCAAATCCTTCATACGCAATTGCTTAGCGCTCTCTGATCTTTGACATAAGGCTTCTAAGCTATACGGTGCATAGGCATAAATTAGATCAAACAATCACCATTCATAATCTTAGGGCTAGTAAAGGACCACACGCTAATAAGGAAAAGATTAGGAGAGATCCGTAGAAGACTCGACTATTGAACCTAATCTTACGTACATTTACAAAACATTCAATACTAGTCTTCTTCACGCACGATCTTAACGCAATATGGCCCGCTTCGACTGCTTAAACTAACCAGAAGCAAGATAAAAATTGATCTCACGTGCTTTATATATTATATATGCATACATATATATATATATATATATATATATATAACCTCATAAGACCCGATAAGCGATTATTTTCGATTATTTTCTAGGACTGTAGCGAGGGGTGTTTCAGCTGTGCCGTGGAACAGAGCGCAACTCAAGAGGGGCGGCGTCAATTTTGAGACGGAATGATTTAATTAATTATTAAACTAATCACTTTATCTGGAAATATGAAATTTTCATAATAAATGAATGAATGTAGGCTAATAAAATTAAATAACAACAAATAAAAGTGTTTATGTAAAATATTAATAGATAGGTAATAATTATTAAGGTAGGCCTGGCCTATAGGCTACCTGTGCAGTGTGCAGGCTTATTTAAAAATTGTCGTTGACTTGTTTGAACATATTACTAAATCGCCGTTCAGAATTGCTACGTTACATTACAATGTATCGTTCCGGGTATATCTAAGCTATATTTTCATTTGCTTCATAACTTATGTTCTGTAATTTGAATAATTTACGTCATTGATCTTTGGGGGCGCTAGATTTACGCTTGGAACAGGGCGCAGCTATAGCTTTGTATACGGTCCTGATATCGACATAAATTTAAGTCCCTTGTCAAGACCGATGATGTTACTTTGCAGGCCATTGCACAACCTCGTCTCGGTGCGTCTAAAACATTCAACCGCGTCTCAATGATATCTTTTGATGCACAAGGTTAAAGAGATCATGTTTCCTGACCTTGAGTTCACCGACCGAAGACAGGAGACCGGCTCCGAAGACTCGAAATTGTCCGTTCTGTTTGCACAGACCAAACTCAATCGTGAAGAAGTAGCACTAGAAAAACCAACATCTCTTCATATAGCACTCAGTGAGTAGGCCTAATTTCTGTACAAGTACGGAACTTGTAATTCAATTACGTAATTCAATTACATGTAT
Organism: Aporrectodea caliginosa; assembly: GCA_020284085.1. Lineage (NCBI taxonomy): Eukaryota > Metazoa > Annelida > Clitellata > Crassiclitellata > Lumbricidae > Aporrectodea > Aporrectodea caliginosa. The sequence continues at coordinate 334,175 of JACEVL010000341.1, read as the reverse complement.
TTCAATCACTGAACAACATGACTGCAGAATATACCATACACGTGTAATATATATATTCAAACATGCACGCGTATAAGTTTGTACCACAGCTTTAAAAAACACGAAAGGAATGCAAAATTAATGTGCGTGTGCTTCAAGTACGAACAGCTATGTCATACTGGAATAAACTAATCAACAGGGTAATAAGTAAGTGAGTAGCCTTTATTTGCATCTGGCAAACGCACATGCATTGCATTTGTATACAATGATTATATACATTTAAAAATGAATTACAGCAAGAGCAGATTACAAAGTCACACATGCACGACTAAATATAACTGAAGATACACCGATTAACAAACTGCATTTAAACAATTTAGATTTAACAAAAGGCAGCATGAAAGTATGTCCTCTCTTGTGAAGTAAGTAATTGTCCGCAAGCAAGTAATCAGTAAAGATATGCGACCATAGAGCTGACGAATGCAGTGGCAAAAGAACTGCGATTTCTGGAAGAGCTTCCTGTCTGCTTGAGCAATCAGCTCTTCTGCAGTAGGCCCTATGTATCTTCCCACATATTTGCCATCTGTGAGCAGTGTGAGCCTTTTTCAGAGCTGTATTAATGCCCGCAGTATCGTGTGAGGTGAGAAACCCAGCATAGGCAGGTAGTGCATACATGATTCTTGAAATGACTATCGCTTGAAAAATGACGTCCAGCTTCGAGATATGCAGGCCTTGCTCTCTTAAATATGCTCTCGTGTATTGAAAAGAAAGCAGACTGAATAATAGTAAACATTCAGCCTTACGTGGAGACAGGGGCGTAGCAAGGAAAAAATTTGGGGTTTTAAGTTTTCGGGTTTTTCCATCGAAAATGGTCTAAAAAGTTTTTTTATTTCACATAGGCCCTATAATTGCATAGAAACAAATTTCGGCAATTTATTACGGGTGGGTGGGGTTGAACCCGTAAACTCCCCTAAATACGCCCATGCGTGGAGAATATATTGATTGAAGACAAAGGTTATGTAATTTCCTGCGAATAGCTGAGGTTAGTCTACTGACTGTGGCTAGTTTCTGTACATCTTCGTCGGATGCTCCGAGAGAAGCAAGTCCAATCTCTTGAGAAAACTCAGCAAAACTCGGATCCAGGAAGAGTGGCATATGTCCCAACAATTCATGACAACAGTCACTAAAACCATCAGCAAACACACAGATGTCGACGATATCAATCTATATTCATTATAGGCAAAAAGTAGATGCATTGATTCTGTTGACTTAAAAGCAGTAAAGTATGAGAAACAAAATCCTGATAAATATAGTCGACATAATAATATAGAAGATTTAAACAAATTAAACTATGCTTATCAGTAATATAATGTAAATCTTCGAAAAGTGATTATGTACGGATGGAACATTCTAAGCTGAAAGTGGCATGTTGTCTAGAATTCGAAGGCTATGGACAGAGATGGACATGAACACAGTCAGGTTAAAACAATGATATTTTATTCCGGTTGTGTGCTTAGTTTTCACACTTTCAAAATACGACTTCGGAAAATAGGGTTTGCACTGATCAGACTAGATCATTGCAAAAAACGTATTTTGAGGAGTCGAAGTCTGAAAGCAATGGTATGGCAAGAATATATAGGAATAAAAGTACAGAAGGGAAAACTTCTTACGGTTCAGGCGTATAAAATGGATCGGAACTATGGCGTATGTACTGCGTGCAGTGAAAGACACGAAACGCCAGACCAGCCAAGAAGTCACGTGACGACAGATATCCAGCGACAGGGCGCAGAGTGAATCCAGTCTTCTCTACCAATCAAGTCATTCCAATCTATGTTAATCAGTTCAAATATGCTAAATATGCAACCACAGCCTATTCTGGCAATTCTATAATCCTAATCTCTGCTAATGAGTTTATAACCAAATATTATGGGGACAGATGAATATCGGACACAACCTAATGCTGTCGATGGTTCTAAGAATAGTGCATGAATGGAGTTTTGGAGAAACAAGCAACGCGGAATGCGTTGCATTATCTCTGCGAATTAGTGAAACGATTTCAACGTATAGGCCTACTCACGTTTCAGGTAATCTGAGATATCCTGCAACTGTGGAAGTTTATCTTCACTGCAAATATTAAAAAAAGACAAATGGAACTAAATTACTGTCAAGAAAGAATTAGTAGTTGGCCTAACTGAGTGCGAGAATAATAAATAGAAACTTGTTCTCCCAATAAACTGGTTTAGCTGTTATCCTCTTTCGGCAAATAAAGGTTCATTTCCATGATAATTGATCATCAATGTAGACCCCAAGAACTTAGCCGATGTCAAAACATAAATAGCGTGACATCGGCTAAGTTCTTGGGAGTCTACATTGATGATCAATTATCATGGAAACAACATGTAACCTATATTTCACAGAAAATGGCCAAAAATATTGGCATAATTTGCAGAATCCGGCATCTCCTTCCTAAAAACATACTCTTAAATTTATACTATTCACTAATCCATCCTTATCTCTCATATTGCAACCTTATTTGGACATCTACGTTTGTACCAGATTGGCCTGTTTGACAACCCTTCAGAAACGCATTATACGCATCATATTTAACGTACCCTATAGAGCCCACACACGAAATTTATTTATAAGTCTGGGAGTATTGCATTTTGAAAATATCAATAAGCTTCAAGTGGGCGAATTTATGTGCAGGTTCCACATGCGCTTATTACCAAGCGGTTTCAATCGATGGCTTAGTAAAAACTCAGAAGTTCATAGTCATCACACGCGGTACTCTAATAAATATAACCAAATTAGCACACACACCACGATTAGGCAACACAGTATAAGAATTTATGGTCCTATCTTTTGGAATATGTTACCGACAGATCTAAAAAACGTGCCAACGCTGCATCAGTTTAAAAATAAACTAAAATCATACCTACTGAACTCTCGGTGTCTTTAGAGCACCATGCCCTGTGTTGCCGTTATTTTTTTTATTAGCCATTGTTTATTTAAGTATATTTGCTTTGTTCACTGATGTTTTGGTATACCAAGTTAGGATATTGCTATTGATGTTTACTCACGAAATTGTTATTTATGATTTACTCCATTGGTTGCATTACGATTGAAATTGGGCGACCTCTGTTAGCGGAACGGTTCGTTCTTTCGGGGTTTCCCATTGTTCACTGCATGTTTAGTTCTGTTTACGCTGTCTGTGATTACGTGATTATGTTTTCTTCGGTGAGCAATAAAGCATTTTTTATTTTTAAAAAAAATCTCCAATCACCTAAAACATCCTTTCATCGTAAGTGAACTGGCCATTTAAAACCCAATATTAAGACCATGTTAATCTCAAACTGAACTGAAGAAACTTTATTGGTTCACACGAGGAAATTGCTGATGTAACTACCGTGTTCAAACAGTTTAATAAGTTGTTAACTACACAGACCGCATGATGGAAATTTTCTAATGTAACCCTGTAAAACGTTTGCAGCCTCTGAGAAAGAAAACGTCTAGGCAAACAGTCAACCATTCCAATCTTTATCAAATGTTTACGCAGGGAGCAGTGGCGTAACGAAGGGATAGGCTACCACCGCAAGGTATCACGTACATGTATGTAGGCAGATATATGGTCAAATTTCGGGATGCCACCAAGCAAGCGAGCAGCAGCATTAATTAAGAACAGATTATAATTTCAAGGTAAGAGAGGAATCCAGACCAGAATTATAGATAGCATTTCCTGAATCAATTCTGGAGGAGACGAAAGCATGGATCAGTGCAGAAGTGTAGTAAGTCACAGCTGACGAATCTGAGTCATCTGACGGAGATGATAGTAAGAGGTACGACGTAGACATTGTTAGCATGGTTAAGAAGCGTTAGCAGCTCTTGATCAAGCATTAACACCACCATCATCACACATTCGCTTATTGTTGCAGCAGCAGGACCATGAACATAGACCTGGGTGTCATCACCATATTGATGAGATGTAGCCCCCGTTGGTGATAGAATGCGACTCAATTCAGCAGCATAAAGAATATTAATAAGCCGCGCTAAGACAGATCCATGCCGAAGACTAAAAGTATAGGGGGACAAGGGAAAACGCGTAGACCCAAAGATACCAGCCTGTGAACGGCCGCAGAAGGAGCGGATCATCCAACCGATTGGGAGTCCCGAGATGCTCAGGGAATACGTTCAAGCACTGTAGGAGAATAGAATGTTCTACGGTGTCAAAAGCGGCGCTAACATCAAAAGCCAGCAATGTTACTTGACTTTGGTCAGAGGCGGCCCCAAACACATCATTGAGTAATAAGTGATCAGGAGGTAAGAGAAAGTTAGATTCAAGGTATGATGTAAATTTAGAGTAGAGAACTCTTTGATATCACATATTAAATTGCGACTCCTTGATTTAAAAAATCAGCCATGCTTACAATTATGATGCGGATGGCAGGTTATTGTTATTTCATGCTTGTGTAGAGTAGCCTATCCGTTGCAACGACGAGAGTTAACTAAAAGTGACTGGGTATGCTCAGCTTCAGTTAGCAATTCTTCAAATTTTTCCTTCATTTGCTCATTAACAATTTTCATACACCTGACTGCAAAGTTGATTATTGTATTGCATTGCATTGTATCTATGAATTTATATAGCGCCTCTCGCAGTGCACAGCAATCAGAGGAGAGGCTCTATCGTTTGGAAGGAAAAGTCATTGTGTAATAATTATGATTGAGAAATGATGCGAAATACCGTTTATTAGTTTCGTGGACTCTAAGCATTTACAAAAGCAGTAGATGATCTATCTGTAGTCAACAGTAATATCTGTTGGTTATAAACGAAAATGTTTAAAACCAGTGAGTAGAGTGATGCCCTTTATATCAGCTCTCTCAAACTAAAGTCTTCGGTTATAAGATTTTTAGTTGATTACAGGAAAGCTGCAAGATAATATAAGTCACGGTTCATTGATTCCCGATCAGTTCTCAACCGATGCATGTAAACAAATGCATACATATGTATGTAACTATGTATGTATGTATGTATGTATGTATGTTATGTATATATGTGTATGTATGTATGTATGTATGCATGTATGTATGTATGTATGTATGTATGTATGTATGTATGTATGTATGTATGTATGTATGTATGTATGTATGTATGTATGTATGTATGTATGTATGTATGTATGTATGTATGTATGTATGTATGTATGTATGTATGTATGTATGTATGTATCAAGACACTTAATTTAGTGCCTTTTAACTGCATCAAAAAGCCGCTGCCCGCATAACAGGCTGACTGATCTAAGTGAGTTTTAAGACAGTTTGAACATGTTTGCTGAGTTAAACAAAGTTAAATGCAACATCAACCATATGTAGCGAAAGTCTGTTCCAAGACAATTTCTCAGACATATTTTGCCCCAGATTTACACACATAACAATAATCGACATTTATGAGAGATCGTGCACATGGTTCCCTTTGGAATAGGTCGCGAGGTTATCAAGATTAGCGGCTTCCTTATTGCAAATGAATGAAGGTTATAAGGTGATAAAAGACCATCGATTAATTAATGTGCTACCTTTTCGATGTTAATTGGTTTCGAGAGATTCATTGAACGCTAGACGCAATGAACTTCAAGTTCAACTCTTCGGCGACATTTCCACCCTGAGGTACAACTCCAGTCAAACGGTCGAAATTATTTTTATTTCGCAACTCTTATTTCAGCCTTGCTCCTCAGATTGACTTTTTTGTGAAATCAGTAATTGAAATTGATTATCTCAATATTTCGTGACATTAAGAATTGTAAGATCCAATATAAGGTCAAATGCAAGAAGCGCTTCATTCGCGCTTCATTCGATTGTCTGAAACCAAAGCACAACTCAACTCGGTCTATTCAATACAAATTGTTTATTGTATCCATATAGCCATTATTACTTTCGTCCTGCAATTGTAAAGAACAGAGTAAATCACCTGTATCCACAGTGTTCTTTAAGAGCAGGAAAATTCTGCAGATACTCTGCGCAGGCGTGTGTTGGATAGAGCTGAGTCAACTCGCGATAGATTGTAGACCTGATCAAAAAATTACAGACATATTGCGTCAACCGACATCGATTAAAAAAGAACACTGTATGCTCTTCATTTTGAAAAGTACTTAGTGATGCTAATGGGGGAAAAGAAGCAAAGACTTTTCATATGATATGGGGAGGGAGAAAAGAATTGAAAGTGAGTGAGAAAGACATGTACTTGAAAGTGATCAGGCACAAGAGTACAAAACCGTCAAGGCAATGTGCTGATGCAGTAAAAAGGCTAACTCAAACCTTGTTAATATTAGGAGGATAATAGCAAAGATTCGATTCTGAGGTTATACAGATCAATAATCAGGTCACACTTGGATTACTGCGTCCAGGTATAGAATTCATTCATGAAAACTGAGAGAACAAGTGGAGAAAATGTAGAGAAGAGCAGCTGCTAAATGAGTTTGGCTTACAAGTATCTAGGCTATGAAGAAAGTTTGAAAAAGCGTGGCCCAATAATATTGGAAAGAAAGAGGAGCAAATGAGACCTAATCGAAGCTTATAAAATTATCACTGGAAATGAGACAATGCAGTGGGAGAGGTTCTTTGACTTACAACAAAAGTAGTTTAGGGACTGTGGTTCCTAGGACGCCCCGTTAAAATCGACTGCGTCTGACGCCGCACCCGTTAAAATCGACCCCCCACCGTAGAGAAGGCGACTCCTTAATTCTAATGCTTCATCATTGTTTGTTGCCGTCCACATTGCCGAACTGTGCCTTCCAGTTGGCACTCAAACTGGTCGGCGGGCGATCCGGTCTGCCTCGCGAAATGACTTGACTGTACCCTGCTTTCGAACAACCATCCGTGCTCGTCGGTACTTCTCGGTTGTGGCGCCGCGGATATTTCGCCCTCTGTTCGTGACACTATTTGGCATGTGACTATAATAATGGTTTTCTCTAGACTCGTCAAGACGCACCTTTTCAGCTGTTTGAAGGCCACGTGCTGAGCGCTTCTGAGAGATTCTTAAGTGGCGCTTAAAAAATGTCCTGTCACACTACATTACATGAAAGCTATGAAAAGCGTTTTATAATAATTGTTCGATTGCATTAGGCCTAAGTTCCTTAGCCTAAATGTCGTGAAATAAAAGCGAGCGAAAGGATGTCTAAGAGACTGAAAGCAAATAACTTGCCTTCGACGTTCGAATTGTATTACATAAATGTATCTAAGCATGCAGTGACTAGTAGGCTACTCTAGTTAGATGACCATCTGTTGAATGTTGCCTCGTGTGCGCTTTAACTGTCAAATCACCATAGACGCCATCAGAGCAATATACAATTTCAGGAGGTCGCGTCAGGGTCATGGGAGCTATTCAGCAGGTCGAAGAAATTAATGTTTGAGTTTGACGAGCGCCTTTATCTTTTCTTTTTCTTAAATTAAGGGACAATTTCAGACACCATTAAAGAATATGAATTCGCATTGACTCACCAGGCTTTAGTCTCGACGTCAGTATAGACAACCCGTGGGATCGGTTGACCGCTAAACAATTAAGTAACGACATTTGTAGTAATGTATATTGCAGAATTGGACATAACATACATTGCAGAATATGGGGCAACAGATTCATTGCAAAGATTTTATCCTATCAGATAACATCATAGCAGATGTGTTCGTTTTAATCCGAATGAGATTTAGCCTAATAGCAATTATTAGGAGGCATGAATGTAGGCCTATAGTTAGCAGAATAAAATGGCTGACAAGTCTGAATAGCATTAATGTCTTAGAAACAGGTTGTTGTAGTTGTTCATGACGATGATGATGACGGTGATGATGACGGTGATGATGATGATGAAGACGACGACGACGATGATGATAAGTTCATTGTGCTAGATGAGATGCTTCAGTCTTGTGCATTAACTACTGTCTGAAGTGACTTAAGATGTTAATTCATGGCTACGATGACCTGAAGACGACGTGTGATGCGACATAATATTATATGCAAACGTCAGTGCGTTAAGTCAGTCGCGGTGGCCTGCAATCTACGGCAGTCTAGTCAGCTACAGGTCTTCAATTATACAATGCTTAACAATTGCATAATGATTTCATCATGCTGTCTCAGGGTTAATCCCGGGAACACTTCAACTATCTGGTTTGGTAACAGTCGGAATATCAAAAGAATAGACTTGCGTAACTTTGCACCTTTGCTTTCCAAATGCTTCCTTCTCTACTTCGGTGCATGACCTGGGTGTGACGCTTGCAATTGTAATTTCAAATGCAGTATGTAGCGCACTTCCACAAGAGACTCACCAGAGGCGCTCGTGCTTGATCAGAAAATGATTTTCTCTGAGCATGTGAACCTTTGAAGACAGTATGCCGAACATACTTTACCATCTGCACCAGATCTGCACTATACGCCACTCGCTGTCTGCCAAAGCTGTCTCTACCCTTATGCATGTATTCATATGTACTATATATGGCGTATTACGGTAATGGCTTTTATGCGAGCCTGTCTATTTATCTAAATAATCAACTTCCATCCGTTTCAAACGCTGTAGCTCAGCCAATTGCTGGGATTCTAGATTTTGGTCATATAAACAATTATTACAGTTACTACATACGAGACCGGGTGCATTGGTTATTATTATATTACTTATTATACTTATTATTATTATCATCATAATCATAATTACGCACTTTTTAATCGACCCTATCTTATGATTAGACATCAATCGATGGCGATAAGCAATTGTAAGTTAAGGATTTACTCAAGGTCACTACGCTGTAACCGTATCAGTGGAGGCTCGAACCCGTACACTCCGTGTTGCAAAGCGATCGCCCTTACCATTCGGCCACGGTGTCTCATGCGAAGTCACACTGAGCTTAATATCCTTATGCTGATGCGTAACTGCTCCATCCTATAATATTAGGGACCTATTAATTTGAGTGCATTCTAAACCTTGGCCGCAGATCTCTTCTCTATGCGACACAGAATGATCTGGTTTTTCCCTCATCCCGTACTTCTGCAATGCAGCATGAAGGTCGCCGTGATAGGCGCCTCATTCTGGAATCTTCCTCTCCTTTCCATGCTTCCATTTCGCAAGCATCTGAAGACCATTCTGCTCGAACGTAGTCTTGTAGAGTCAATTCGAGAGCACCTACGATGAGTTTTATTGAAGATGCTACAATAATATTACAATGCTACAATTACAATGATTAGCCTATTATCGCCTATAACGACTTAGAAAGTCATAAATTACCGTAACATAACAATGTGCAGAAGGTTAGAAATAGCCCACGCTAAATGTTAGCCATCATGGTAAAACGGACTTACTGTCGATAGCTGTAGGCAATTTCTGCGAATTCAACACGACGCTTGCGATAGACTTCGTCTTTGAAACCCTTTCAAGTAAAACTCAAATTCAGGCGGTATTAAGTTAACACGTAACGCATTGCTTTCGCCTTTGACTAATCGTCTAATCATCTAATGACTAAAAGACGACAATGCTGGACTCAAATAGTACTTAGCTTCAGCATATCACATCGTTTCACAGCATAGTTCAATATTCAATTGTTGCGAAAGTTATTATTGGCTCTTACAGTTGGGCAACTTTTTAAACTACCAATTAGGCCTAATAATCTCTAAGACTGTTGAAGATATAAGCAACAACATAGGTTCGATCTTTTGATATCTTCTATTCACCACCATACGATAGTTCCGCAGTCTCTGCTAGTTCTATAAGTTTATTTATTTTCACACTTAGGATACTGAGTTTAATGCCTTTTTCATTCAGATAATTTCTACCACATCTGATGACACAGTTTGTCAGCAACTAAATTATTCGTTCTATAGTATATCCATTATCCATGTCAGTCAGTATTCTTGTTCTTAGCACGTTTCAACGATGAAGATGGATCTGCAGGAGCTTGCTCCCTTTACCTTGTTCATGTGATATCCGAACACGTTGACTCTCGTTGCTAACTGCATTGTGGTAAGTTATTTAGTTCCACAATATCTAATGATCATGCAACTGCTATGTGTAGGCTTAAACCCGTTTACTTTTATATGAAGAACATTAGCATGATAGGACACCGTGTATTTTATTAGCAAATGCACTGGATTCTAGTCTTCTGTCAACCAATGCAATTCCTTAACACAGACATCGCAACGGCACATTTCTCAAGCATGTAAATTAAGTTAGGAATCCTTAGGCAAGCACTTTCGCCAATATTTCAAAGTACGGTCGTATTTGTCCCATATATACTGAAATCTATATAGTACCCCTACAGCAGCATATGATTATTTTCAGAATCGGTGTCCATCTTTAGTCGACACCGTATCCTGAGCAACTTCAGTACCTGCAAGCATTCGATCTTGCTTCTTGGACTTCTTAGATTTAGACATCGTAATTGTCACAAGGTTCGCTAATTGCTATTCTCTGGCCGTGATATAAGGAAACCGTGTAACTGAGCAGAGAGTCTTTCGGAGACAGCAACGTTTCTGCGACAAACCGTCTGACTGTATCTGCGCTTTCACGATGCTTTATTGCATTTATGAAATCGACTTAAAGAATCATAACAGTGACACGATGTAATCAATTATAGATACGTTCTCAGCTTTATCTTTAGCATTATCACAACGTCGTTGTAGAATTAGTGATAAGATCAAATTTTATTTAAATAACGCAAGTTTAGAATCAGAAGTATTAAGAACGAGAAACTATAATGGGTCTCAGATATATAGACTAATAGAATATAACTGTTTTGGGTCAACTTAGCATCACAGAACCTATCGTTTAGCAACAAGACACGCTATTGCCTCACTTCGCCTGCCTACGGTAGTGTGCCTCTGCGTTCCTGCATGTTATCGGCCTGGTGGATTTCCTGGCCAAGCGCCAGGAAGCCCACCAAAAATGCCTTGGTGTTCGAGGATCCCTTGACAAACGGCGACTTCTGCGCTGCCCATTGCGCCACCTGACCGCGAAGGCGGTTGCTAATTTACGGGTACCATAGATATTAACGGGGCCCTCTGGTGGAACCGGTGAATGTGTGATTGGCTGGTTCAGATGGATGTGCTAGGTTTGTGGTGACCGCGTCAGTTGCGCAGTGTTCCCTTATGGGTCGCCGGGTGTGGCCTATGCTGCCCTGCTGGGCGCGATTAGGCGATGGCATTTTGGTGGCTGAGTCTGTGATTCTACATTAGCTCCAAAACCGGTATATTTCATTTACTAGGTTATACAATGATTAAACTTCTTCGTTGAAGGTGATAATTGTCTGCCTTAATTTTATTCATCACTGACCGGATGGTCTGCGTCGAGTTCTGATCCGTACATAAGGACCCGGTTGGCGCATTGATCCAAGTCAGCAATATTCTTCGGAAACCACGGAAAACCTTCGGCAGTATCTGACGGAAACATATAGCAAAAGAATGATTCAGTTCTCACCAACATCACTGGCATCAACAAACATACTAAACGGAAGTAAACCCAGTTAATTCTTTCTCTCACATTCGCCAAAAACCGGAACGAAGAAGCTTCGCAGTCTTGAAGGGCTACATAATGATCTATGTTGATCCAATCAATAAATTTATCTTTTTAGTGCAAGTAGCTGGAAAAGGCCAGTGTTCATTTTTAGAGTAAGCAAACCACAAAATAATCAGTCTCATAAAAGACGCAGAAGTAACGGATAAGGTAAGTTCGTAATCGTAATCTCCAAACTTCTAAAGCGCCACTCGAAAGCCAAGCGCTATAGGCTACATCAGTGCATCACGCTATCGTTCTACACAAAGAAAAGACCATTCTTTCCTGTTCAACTCCGATACAAAGCGGAATTTCTGTTCTTTCTCTGTAGCCGTATCTGGAATTTTCCAGTTTCTTGCCATTCAAGTTGTATGATATCGTTTATGCCTGGAGTGAAGCCTCGTCTATTTGTGACTACTTATCCACCGTAGCCTGTCACTGTTTAGGGCGTCTTCTGAGCTGATGGATATTGACTGCTTCTGACCAATGGATTTTTTATTTTGTATAGGGCGATGCCTCGTGCATTACGAACACAGCGCTAGACAAGCGCCGGATACGACTACAGACAAGTTTGTAAAACGGTCAAATCCTACAAAAGATTTTAACGCATCATTGTATTGTCAGAAAGAAACCGATTGTTCTTACATTTTGTATCTCCGAGGTCGAGCGAAGTGAACTTCTTGAGTTTGTCAATTTGATTGTAGGTACGGATGAGGTTGACGCTTTGGACCTTCGCCTTCAGAGTTTCCACAAGCGTCGCCAAACTACAGATGCTTGGAGTCACTTCAATTTCCACGTAGATCTCAAACTCATTCTCGCAATGACTAGATTTTCGAGATTCAATGTAAGTTACCTGCGTGTGGTGTAGCTGCAAGCAAGTCACAATTCAAACAGATAATCCTGCTTGCGTGTTTTCCTTGCAATTTGTAAGGAAAACAGTTTGTATTTGTTTTCGATAAAGAAGGAAACGCATTTTAAGACATAGAAAGGTAAGTTTAGATCAAGTAAGGAAGGGCCCGCCGAGAGAGGGGTAGAGGGGCAAATGCCCAAGGGCCCGGCGACTTTTAGGGTCCCGAGCTGGGCAAGCAATTTATTTATTAAAAAATATTATAAGTTGTTTTTTGATTAGCATAAATTTGAAAATTAAAATAAAATTATTAAAATTAACAACTGAATAAAATCATAGTTGCATTGACGTCTATGTAAATATAATATTGTATGGTCGTACCCGCACTTTTATTATTTCAATTTGGTTTTTTATTTTCTCATAAAGCCTACAGATAGTTTAGAGGCCCGTGACTGTTCTGCCTATAGGAGCTCGGAATTTCTGTCGCCGCCTCTGAGTAAGAATTGTTGTAGATCGCATAGTGTTTGTGCTGCTAACAGGATTTTGGTGCTCAATGACCGAAACTTTACTAAGTAGGCCTACTTGCGGAAAAGAGTGCACACTATGCTCTTTGATGTTGTCTAAGTTATGATACGTTTTACTATAATGAAGCACGCTATATGATTTGTATAGTGTGGAGTTTTATTGGGTGTGTTTCTTTCTTCTCTTCCACTTCTCTTGTGAGGTGACTGAATCGCGTCGACCCCCGCCTTCTTCGTACCTACGGTCGAGGCAAAGGTCCTTCGCACAAGGTACCAGTAGGCAAGGAGACCCAGAGCCGACGACTAGGCAAAGTGCGATCGGTTCAGCTCCTGCGATCTGCAAGAAGGCTTTACTAAACTGGTAACGACGAATTCAATTTCTTTTTAATATCCACAATCGAAAGTGTCACTTCTTTTACAACAGCAGAACTCCCGAGAGAAAACAGCCTATCATCACTCCTGCTACTGCTCTACTACTACTACTATCTGACTACTCTCGGACTGATCCATGCACTGACTGATCCACTGACTGCCTCCGCTAAAACGACCGTCTTATACGGTACCTTGCAGTGTTTAGCGCTCGTCGTGTAGGCCTACACACATCAGCGTGGTTCGTTTAACGCCTTGCCTTCCTCGGCGCTGTCACGCTGAGATATGAATTCTCAGATACGATACGATACGCTACCTTACAGGTGTTCAAAAATTCAGTCCGAGATACATGTAGGTACTCTACTCAAAGGTTAACAAAAAATATCAACCGCCTATACTAGCCACAGTAAAAACTGGTCTAATTTCCTTGAATTTTGACCGTTCAACACATGTGAAAAGTCATCGGTTAAACTCTACCTTCAACCGGTTTAAAGCTGCCAAATTTACAATGCAATTATGCAATCATTCCTCAACTAAAACAGTTTTAATTCTATAATGTTACAATGCAATTTTGCTCCGTTTATCTCCAAATCTCAACCGGTTAAGTTTTCAATGATGTTACAATATAAATAGCACTGTAGATGAACTCTAAATCTCGACCAAATTCAATTCCAACATACAGTCAATATTAAATTGCGCACACCAACTAATGGCGATCTTTGACTCACCAACAAGACCGTGATCAGACGAGTCCTATCAAGAGAAACTGCCCTACAGAGGGAACGTGATAAGCCACATTGCTGCATAGTCTACATAAAGTGTCAAGTGCATTTTGCATACTTAACACTATACTGAACCATTTATTTAAGTTTCAATTTGATTGAGACATATTAATTAGAGTGCTACCCAAGGAAAGCTATAGTTTTTAGGATTGGTCCTTTGATTCATCAAAAAATCTCGTTGACCGCAATTGAAGACACTGACCACCATGCAATTGGTAGAATGGTTCGGTCAGTGTCAAATACGCGTGTGTCTTCAGCCAATTGGTCCAAATAACAGCGACCGACTCAATGATGAAGCAATGATCGGCTCATAGCAGAATGCTTGTTTCTACTAGCCTCACCATATAGACTGTTATTCATCATCAGGCATCATTAGTGGCAAATGCTAATTCACTGGAAATCTGTCCTACTTGAAAATCAGTCCAGCTATTTAGGATACGAAGACACTCTGTGGTCTCTCTTAGGGTCACATAGCGCTGAGGACGATTTCAGAAGAAACTTACTTCAAGGATCTTCAGAATGGGTCCAAGGTCAAGGACGACACTTCGGATCGACAGAATCATCGACGCCGTCTTCGCCGTCTGATGATAAAAAAAGACAGCTATATCACATACCTGATTACGGCTTGGCTTTGGAGCGCCATCGGTTGATGCATTGTGCATTAGACACCGGCGCTTTAGAAGTTATTAATTAATAATTATAATCTAATTGAGTTCTCCAATTACTTGTTCCTGTTTTTTGTGATGTTCAGTTTTCAAATGGCGAGCTTCTCCTAAATTCAAGACTGATTTCCCTCTTAGGCCTAATTCAACAAACATCTAGTCTCGCATGATCAGCGTCTTATGTATATCGTTTAAAATTTGGTAATAAGCAAATTCTGATGGCGTATTCTATATTGACGCCCAGCACATTTATTACCGAACTAGCCTCTCTCTCTCGCGCAAGTTCGGCGAAATGTCTCTTTACCTTCTTTTGCTCCCTGTTAGCCTCGGACTATAAAAGCAATATCAACTTCTGTCCGGTTTGAGATATAGTTTGAGTTCATCATACCGCCTTTCAAAATCCTTTTTCTATATTATTATTCGCCAGATAACGCCACCATTTGCAATCACAAACATGAGGCCGAGCCGGACCAAGCACACGTTTAGGCGTTTTAATAAGTGCGCAGATTATTTTTAGTTTGCTCTTTTTCACTGTGTATGTTGTTGTATGCTCTGATCGTCATTTCACTTCCATCTATTTTTTATATGAATCATATTTTTTATGGAAATTGCTTCTTCTTGGCTCTGTCTTTTCTATCCCGGCGATTGTGCACTATTTGTCAATGCGATAAGTGATATTCGAGATAAATAAAACAGTTTTCGATTATGACAATGATGATGATGATGACCATAGCTTCTATGTAATTTTTGGTCAATGAGAATAACAATGTACTTATGCTGCAAGTTAATGAATATCGATTCGCATAATTTGGTCATAAATTTTACAACTATCCGTGAAACGCTCAGAAGGCCCCGTTGACGTAGCTTATACTTACGCTGGAGTTTTCTTTGGTCTTCATTTTCTCCTTCTTCCCGTCCATCTGTAACCAAACGATGGATTCATAAAGTCATGGTTTAAATGTCAGCCAAATATCGTGGTCCTGCATTCCATTATCATATTCCTTATGATGGAAACACGATTTCAAACTTGAACTAAGAACCTAAAGCTCTCCCTTCATTCGTCTTCATTAGACGCTCAAAGCGCATTGGATAACACGCTGGCATGGAGAGCGAGAGGTACCGAGTTCGAGCTCCGTAGGGCGGATATGCTTTGTAGGCTGCTATTAGCGCCGTTGTATTGCAGGCTGTCTGTTCATGTAAATGTACAGCGCAGTGCGTTTGTCAGGCGCTTAATAAAGAAAAGATTATTATATTAGACCTATTATTATTGTTAAGAACATTTGTCATAAATGTGTAGGTATTGACGTTACTTGAAAATATGAATATCTTCGTTTCTTTCAGCAGAGACGGAAGTTGCTGTTAAAGGCCGACGACTTTTGAGGAAACCGTTGCAGTCTAAACGAACTTCCGTTGGTCTCCGTTAGAAGGACAGACGCAGAGGGACCGGCATTTATGTAGCGCTTATATAGACCGGTCAGGACGAATGGCTGCTGGCATAATCCACGCATAATGGGAGACTTCGTGTCCAAATTCGCAAATCGCCGGGAAATTGCGTTTCTATCGAACGCACCGAAGTCTGTTCGGACAGGGATTTGTTTATCACGACGACGACGACAGCCAGCAGCAGAATCATTCGTCGGAATCATGCAAATAGCCAACGTCCTCCTCTATCAGATGAGGACGGACCAAACAGCAGCAGCTGCAGCCCTCTCCCTCTCGCCCCCCTCTGAGTAGGAGGCGAGAGGGATTCGGCAATTACCATTGACATAGACCGACGCCCTTCGTGCCATCCATGGATTTGTCGTCTGACATCTGCACCGTTCGTTCACTGATTGCATCCTAAACATAGAACCATCCTTTTCTCCTCCCTTTCCTATACTCTTCTCTCCTGCTCTCAACTTCTTCCCATTCCCTGTCTCTTGTAAAACATGTCGTTTTATCCAGTGCTTTCGAATAAGGCGTTGAAATGACTTTTGCTGCATTAGGGCCTACCTGTTGAACGTGGTTTACCTGTTGACTGTAAAAGCAGCGCAACAATCGACTAGTAACTGATACATCAATGGGTGAAAGAGAGTTTGCATATTCGAAAACGAAATACAAATTGCGAGATTTGTTCTTCGCCGATCTGTTTTTTTTAAATAAGTCTAACTACGTACGTCTGTCTTCGCTTATATATGACCAGATGAGATCAGCGCTATTTGAAATCCGGTTTGAAAATATACTTTGAAATATCAGCCGAGATTAGTTTTGTATTAAAGAGATAAATAATCTTCAATGCATGAATAGTTAAGCTAGTTTTTAAATAAAAATATATAATGACATAAATATAAATGTATAATTGTGAGATACTACCAGATCTGCTCATTTGCTGAATAGCTTTCTACTGCTTAATTAGGCCTAGGCTCTCATTCTTATTATTGCCTCATAACATGTGCTGCATTTTGACCGTTACGAAGTGTATCGTAAAAGTTCATAATTTAATGCACTTTTTATTATTGACATTTGTTCAGTTTTAGCATAGGCTATATATATACATACTTATATATGCATACATTATGTTTCTAGAAACTTACTATAGCGCCATTTTGGAGCCTCATAAAAGCAATGTCTGATTCAAAATAAATGATGTCAAAGTGCCACTGACTAGCTCCGCAAACACGCAAAACCTAGCCTTTGGATTCTCATTCAGAACAGAATCCCTGGATTACATAGCGTCAAAGAAGAGAAGTGAAGATAGGCGACGAGGCTAGCAACACACGAACCCCTACACGAAGAGTGGTTCCTCTCAGATGGTAGAAGAAACTGCGGCTGGGCATCCCTCCCTCTGTCGCCACCACCGTCTGTACAGGACGATATTCTTTGCCACCGTTCGTAGGGTGTCACCGCAGTAGAGCGATCAGCACCAATTTAAGAACTCTCTTCGCCTTTACTGTCCAATTAATAACCTGAAACCCATTCAGATGGAAGAGTAATTGCTACAGAGACCCCAACAAGTGTCAGAACACCATCATAAACCCACTGAAAGAGAGAAATAACTCCACGAACGCTTACTGGATTACAACAGAAGTTCGGACCAACGAAATTGTCCAACCTAATCCGCATGTGACCAACCAATTTATCAAAAATTAAACGTTCGAGAAACATGCGGCCATCTTGGCCACACCACGTGCGAAAATTAAGTTATGGTTAGAAGTTAGAGGAAAATTAAGTTATGGTTAGAAGTTAGAGGAAAATTAAGTTATGGTTAGAAGTTATAGGAAAATTAAGTTATGGTTAGAAGTTAGAGAAAGTGTGTAGAAGAAAAAAAGATCTCAGCAGAGAAAATAATCATGGTTGCGACTTTATGTTTTTAAAGTTGATTTCCGTAAATAAAACTAACTGAAAGCCTGTAACTTGACTGCATTAGCGGAAGCCAGAAATAGATATGAGCTCTGCCACTATAAGGTCAACGCCTAACAATCAAACTGCCAAAACCTCGTCTGTCAACTGTCAAGGGCCAGATATCTGAGGTCACACGGGTGCGATTGTGGCTTATCTCATTAACGACTTCACAGCTAACGATATTATTATATTTGTTCTTCTAGAGTTTTACTGTTTAAATATGTTTCTGTTTTACATAACTACATAGCATAATATAGGCCCTAATGGATTTCATACTGAGTATAAATTCTAGAATCTAGTTTTAACTTTAATATGTTTATCATGTTTCATTTATTTGTTTAGGTTGAGTAAAACGAAAATTTATGTGTCCTGATTTCAATTGCAGCAAATAATAGCGCTGTACATTTACATGTTATGCAATTGAAACAATCTTAACTACTAACAGAACAGACAGCCTGCAATACACGGCGCTAATAGCAGCCTTCAAAGCATATCCGCCCTACGGGACTCGAACTCGGTACCTCTCGCTCTCTACGCCAGTGTGTTATCCAATGTGCTAATAGGTAATAGACGTAATAGACTTACAGCAACCAAATGGAAGGCATTTACACACCTGCTTAAATTGCAAACAGGGATGCAGCAAGTATGTAGTCTAATCTACAAAACGTAATAGCTGAAAAACGATATTCAGATAATACTACACATTATTTTACTTTGTTTATCGGAGTTTGCTATGTGTTGGGACTAATATGCTGGAAAGAACTGGAAAGTTTATCAGCACGAAATCGTTTAGCACTTGCAAAGGCGATCGTCCGTGGTGTAATGTCAACGAGGACCTGAAACTGAAGAAGGCACCTTTTTATCTTTGGATGTTGCGTCTTGTTTTCACTTCAGTCGATGGATCGTTCGATCACAGATATTTTAAAGAGAAAAAAAACAAATCCTAAATTTCACATTGGACAAAGATTCGCGCAATAAGCTGAATAGCTTCCTATAGGCCATCACGTGAATAGGTCTAAAAAATATTGCAAAGCAGCTACAACAATGCTCCGTTCATGAATCCAAATGTTTATAAAGGACAACCAGCAAAGAAAGACTGTACTTTAACTACGTAGACAGATTTGTGACGACCTATCGAAGTTTTTTACCCATCACAGCTTTAATGGCCATTTTGTGTTGGCACTGATATCTGCCGACCTTGTTTCAGTTATCTGCATAGTTCTGAAGATATTTTTTGGTGTATATGGTGTTTGATGATATTTATATCTTCCTTGAGACAAGAGCTCAGTTCCTTATGTTCTCTGCTGAGAACCTTGACGCTTGTAGAAATTCAATATCTCGCGCGTTAGTATAAGTCGACCACACGATTACAATTTTTTCTTATGCAGTGGAACAATCCTTCAATGAAATTTGGAACTGTTTGTTCCACCATTAACAGATCAAGGAACGCATCAGCTTATCTTAAATTGCACCTATTTTAATCTGTAATATAAAGCCATGTTAAACATTGTCACGATTTCCATATTTTATGCATAAATTTTTTATTTGTTCACTTATTGTACTGTATTGTATTCTATCATTTGTGAAGCGCTTCTCCAAGCACGAGCCTTTTAGAAGCGCTCTTAGCGCGAGGTACCCGATAGAAAAGGAAGGCTTTAAGGCGAAAGAAAGAGGCAGATATGCCACCAGAGAGGATGGTACAGCGTAGAGAGTGGAAGTCCATTCCACAGAGAGGGACCTACGCAGGTAAAGGATCTGGATTTAGGCATTGTGGTCCTAACACGGGGAACGAAAAGGTCAAACCGGTCAGAGGATCTGATAGAACGCAGTTACGTGACAGAGAGGGGACAAGAATTTGGTGACAAAGATATTTTGAAGCAAGACCCAGTTGAGATTTGAGCATGAGGATGAGAACTTTAAATTGGATGCGCACAGAGAGAGGTAGCCAATGAAGTTGTTCAGCCATAAATGTAGAGATGTGAGAGAATCGAGGAAGGCGACCTATAAGTCTGGCAGCAGCATTCAGAACAGACTGAAGAGGAGATAAACGAACCTTGGGTAAGCCAACAAGGAGAGAATTGTAATAGTCAAATCGAGAAGAGACAAAAGCGTGGACAATTGAGGTGAAGGTACAGAATGAAACAGATCTGCGAATAGCCCTGAGACGCCTACGTTGGAAGTAAGAAGAACGGGAAAGCTTGGATATATTATGTTCAGTGAAGGTGAGAGAGCAACATGAGTAGTAGTATTTGTAGCACTCTGGCGCATTCAACCTAACACATGTCCAAATCGTCATACACGAACCTAACACAGGACCAAATCAGCATATACGAACCTATGTTAGGTCTAGATCACCCGTCTTCGCCATGCACGAACCTAATCCTTGGTCTAGATCACTCATCTTCGCCATGTACGAACCTAGAGTTTAGGTCAAACATTAGTCCTAGAGGTCTACAAATACTGCTACTTACGAGTCCGCGGATCTCAATTACGTCCGCGCGTCCCCCGAAGTTTCCAGCGATCAGCATTTTCATCGAAACCGTCGCCTCGGTTCAAAACACTCCACCTGTGCTCCTTATCAGTTGAACGTTGAGGTAATTTCCAACAGTTTCGATGAGTCAGCAGTTCCCCGGTGCTAAAAGGCCGCGAGTGTTTTAAAATGAGTGAACATATTTTCACGAAAGGGTTTAAAGAAATAACTTCTGTATATAAAATGGAGTACACGAAGAAAACTGTTATCGAATTAAGAAAAATCGCCAAGCAGAGCGGCTTGGTTGGATATACGAGACTACGGAAAGCGGAGTTGATAGCTAAAATTGAAACCAACGACCCACCCTCAATCTCACCTAACGTTAGTTTGCTTGACGCACCCGTTCCTCATATTGAATTCCCAATACTCCAACCCGTACCAGCCACGACAGTACGAAAAATATTCGATAACACAAAATCAGCGATTAATACATTCGCAAAGTGGATCGAAGGGTATATAACCAAAGAAAAAGGTGAATGAAAAGTTAGAAGCACTGAAATCTAAAGTGAATTCTATATTCGCTAAAATTCACACGAAGACATATAAAATTAGAGAGACGGCTTCTGCTATCAAAGGCTTCACGAAACAATTCACGGTAGAGGGAGCTAAAGGTATCGATGTCACATCATTTCTTAACGCCGTTCGAGCACCGGCGGTAGACTTGTTGTTAAAAAATCGTCAGACTAAGGTCAACTTTGTCCTTGCCTGCGCAATGAAGCGCGTTGATATGAAGACTGGAGAAGTAGATGCCAAAGATTTTCCATTCGTTTCAAGGACTGAGATGATTCTTGACTCCACCGATGTAAGTGAAATTTATAACACCGCGAAAGATAAAAT
Source organism: Aporrectodea caliginosa (assembly GCA_020284085.1). NCBI lineage: Eukaryota > Metazoa > Annelida > Clitellata > Crassiclitellata > Lumbricidae > Aporrectodea > Aporrectodea caliginosa. Next base: position 312,751 of record JACEVL010000341.1, on the reverse strand, counting down.
TAAAGAGTCGATGGCCTCCTTCCAGATGCGTGGAAGTAACTGGAGGCTCAGAGCGGTTCAAAAATTAGAAATCAACACGGTTGTTTACAAACCGTTGAAAGGTAGTTCTTACATTCCACTACCGAAATGTTTAGCGAGTAAAAAGGGAATTATTAATATGAAGAACGAAGATGAAGAATGTTTCAAGTGGTGTGTGACGAGAGCCTTAAACCCTGTTGCGAGAGATTCAGAAAGAATTACGAAAGAATTAATTAGACAGTCTGAGGAACTTGATTGGTCCGGTGTAGGAGGCAGGGTGGACTCTAGGCACATTTTGTACTCTAGAGTCCATGGTACCTATAGGCACCGTGGACTCTAGAGTACAGCATCCCCAAACACGACAGTAGGAGGCAGGGTGGACTCTAGGCACATTTTGTACTCTAGAGTCCATGGTACCTATAGGCACCGTGGACTCTAGAGTGCAATTAAATTAAATTAATCGTAATCGTAATCTCCAAACTTATATAGCGCCACTCGAAAGCCAAACGCAGGAAACCAGCTTATTCACGAGCGCTGCGTCTAGTCAGAGGGGTTGTCCAAAAGAGTAGTCCGGTTTCCAGAGGATCAGAGAGGGCACAGCAGATGTTAAGGTGGGTGCCTTTTAGGTCGAGGATTGGAATGTACAAGAAGAAACGATAGTTTTAAACAACATTTTATAAACTTGTTATTGCACGAGCGGGACGCGTGACGCTTATTATTTTATCGAACATACCATTGAACAAGAAATGCCTCATTTAGCAACCCTCATCAAGCTGCTAATGAGTGTTGCATGTCGTGTTTCGAATTGTTATCATTATCCATTGTTTATAATATGTTAGTTTATTTTTAATATTATTATGAAATTAAAATTGTATTAACGTTTAGGCCTAATGCAGAAGTAAACTCTAAACCCGAAGTAGCTAAATCGGAAGTTTGCAATAATAAGAGTTCTGAGGAAACTAGAGTAGGCCTACACAATGCCTGGGCTAGTGTGGAATCTAGAGTACAAATCACCTGCATAAAGTACGTTGTGCCTAGGAATAATTTAGCCTCTACACTATGATTAGATGAATAATTGCTTCATTTTCGATAAACTTAATTATAAAAGTTCATAAGGTATTTAATTGATGTCTTGTATGTTTGTTATTAAAAAATATAGCTACTGTCAATTTCGCTACCATTTTAGAGTCTTTAATTTTTAAATACATAATTTCTATGGCCAAACTAGAGTATGCAAAGCTTGAAGTCGTGTGGATCTAGGGTACAAATTACCTATGTACAGAGAGTACGCTGTACCTAAGTATAATGTACTCTAGAGTACGTTGAGCCTAGGTATGATGTAGCCTACTCTAGAGTAGCCTACGTTGTGCTACGTACGATGTTCTCTAGAGTACGTTGTGCCTAGGTATGATGTACTCTAGAGTACGTTGTGCCTAGGTATGATGTTCTCTAGAGTACGTTGTGCCTAGGTATGATGTACTCTAGAGTACGTTTTGCCTAGGTATTATGTACTCTAGAGTAATGTTTTGTTTAGGTATGCCTAGAGTACGTTGTGCCTAGGTATGATGTACTCTAGAGTACGTTGTGCCTAGGTATGGTGTACTCTAGAGTACATTTTGCCTAGGTATGATGTACTCTAGAGTACGTTGTGCCTAGGTATGGTGTACTCTAGAGTACATTTTGCCTAGGTATGATGTACTCTAGAGTATGTTGTGCCTAGGTATGATGTACTCTAGAGTACGTTGTGCCTAGGTAAGCACTCTAGAGTACGTTGTGCCTAGGTATTATGTACTCTAGAGTACGTTTTGCTCTAGGTTTTGCCTAGGTAAGTGTACTCTAGAGTACGTTGTGCCTAGGTATGATGTACTCTACGTTGTACGTTGTACAACGCTGTACTCTAGAGTATAATGTACTCTAGAGTACGTTAGGGTATGATGTTCTCTAGAGTACGTTGTACCTAGGTATTATGTACTCTAGAGTACGTTGTGCCTAGGTATGATGTACTCTAGAGTACGTTTTGCCTAGGTATGATATACTCTAGAGTACGTTGTGCCTATATGATGTACTCTAGAGTACGTTGTGCCTAGGTATGGTGTACTCTAGAGTACGTTTTGCCTAGGTATGATGTACTCTAGAGTACGTTAGGTATGATAGAGTACGTTGTGCCTAGGTATAATGTGTACTCTAGAGTACGTTGTGCCTAGGTATGATGTACTCTAGAGTACGTTTTGCCTAGGTAAGGTGTACTCTAGAGTACGTTGTGCCTAGGTATGATGTACTCTAGAGTACGTTGTGCCTAGGTATGGTGTACTCTAGAGTAATGTTTTGCCTAGGTATGATGTACTCTAGAGTACGTTGTGCCTAGGTACTATGTACTCTAGAGTACGTTGTGCCTAGGTATTATGTACTCTAGGGTACGTTGTGCCTAGGTATGATGTACTCTACACTAGGATTTGCTTCACCTCCGATAAATTAAATTATAAAATTTTCATAAAGTATTTAATTGTTTTTTATATTTAATATTAAAAATCAGTTACTGTTAATTTCGCTACCATTTTAAAGTCTTTAATTTTTTAAATACGTTACTTCTATAGCTTAACTAGAGTACGCAATGCCCGCAGTATACAGTGTCGAATCTGGGCTACTTAATGTTCTCGACAGTACGTTGAGCCTAGAGTACACCTTACCTGAATAGAGTACGTTATGCCTGGATGTCGGCTAGGCATTTCGTACTCTAGAGTCCGAGGTACCTGTAGGCGCGGTGGACTCTAGAGTACGTTGTGCCTAGGTATGATGTACTCTAGAGTACGTTGTGCCTAGGTATGATGTACTCTAGAGTACGTTTTAGCCTAGAGTCCACCTTACCTGCCACACCGGCATCGAATTCCCAGTAGCAGCGGATGCTAATGTGATAAGTAAGTTTGAGAGAAATAATAAAATTAGTATTAATGTCTTCGGTTACGAGAAAGATGTTAACCTATTCCCACTATATTTATCGAAGCATGAGAATGATTTCAGTGTAGATCTATTACTCATTTCTGACGAAGAAAAGAAGCATTATTGTTGGATAAAGAATTTTAACAGACTGATGGCAGCGCAAACAGACAAGTCTACCACTTCAATGCACTATTGTAAAAGATGTTTAATAGGATTCAGTAGAAAAGATTCGCTACACAAACACACCGAGTACTGTTCCCAACACGAGGCGCAAAAGATAGAACTTCCAGAACCGGGAACTATGTTGAGTTTTAAAAATTATTATAGAAAGATGAGAGTCCCCTTCGTAGTGTACGCCGATTTCGAAAGCTTCATTAAACCTATAGACACTTGTCAACCAGATCCTAACACGTCCTACACCAACAAATACCAAAAACACGTTCCGAGTTCTTTCTGTTATTATATAAAATGTTTCGACGATGACCTATATTCGCAAGCCCCCGTAATGTTTACAGCGGAGAACGAAGACGATGATGTAGCGCAGATATTTATAGACACTCTTATAGATGATATAAAAGATATTTACAAGCGATTTAAATTTCCAAAACGAATGATATTCGGGAAGAAAGACAAGGAGCTATACGACTCGGCTACCGTTTGCCACATTTGCGAAGGCGAATTAGGCGCTGATCGAGTTCGAGACCACTGTCATTTAACTGGAAAATATAGAGGAGCCGCTCATAACAGTTGTAATTTAAGCTATAAAGTCCCCAAGTTTTTCCCAGTACTACTACATAATTTATCTGGATACGACAGCCATTTATTCGTAAAGAAATTACGAGGTGATGATAACGAAAAGATTAATTGCATTCCTTGTAACGAAGAAAGGTACATCTCATTTAGCAGAGAAGTTGTGGTTGATAAGTTTGTAAATAAAGAAAATAAGGAAGTAGAGGTTAAACGCGAATTATCAGTTCATCGATTGTGAACTAATGTTTTTGCATATATAATGAGCACAGGTGTTCCTTATGTTGATATATATATAATGTGTATTCGATTGTTAAGCGTTTTAGTCTTAGGCCTTAGTTGCGCTGTCGGCTCGTGGGCGCTTGGCCAAAAGTAGCCTAAACTTTGGCTGACGATAGATTCTCTACACGTGCAGTTAGCGCGCCAAACTTAGAAAACTGCTGATGACAGTGAATTTGAACTATACAATGTAGTACAGTTGTTTTAAGGCAAGAGTTGAGTTTGTTGTTATTAAACTGTTTTTGAAGAAGAAAGAAAGAAAGAAACATTCAAAGAACTCTGTGTCAATTTAATTCTTAAACAGTTAAAAGACGTTGAGTAATTTATAATGTAGAGATAAGAAAAGTTCTTGAGGTAGGAGTCACAACTAAGAAAGAAAAAAGAGTTGGTGACATATTTGGTGGCAGCAGCGGTAGGATTCGAAACAACGTCTGGGATTCGAAACAACGTCTGGGATTCGAAACAACGTCTGGGATTCGAAACAACGTCTGAGATTCGAAACAACGTAGACTGGTGAATACGCACTCGAATCATTGGTAAATCAACGAAAGCCTCAACAACAAAGGTATAAAAGTTGGTTGTTATCAAACAAAGAACAATTCCCAATACTTCAAACACAAAAGAAAACTGGTGTTTTCCAGAAAGGACAGCACTGAAGTAAAGAAGTAAGATGGAGAAATTAAGTGTCAAAAAACAAGCAGAACTGAAGAAGATGTCTTCTGAAAGATTAAAGCAGCGCTTGTTAAAGGCTGGTTTTGAAGAAAAGAAACTGAAAGATATGTCACGTGAAGACATGCTAGAAGCGCTAGCTGAAGTCTGGCTTAAAGAAGAAGCAGAAGAAGAAGAAGGTGCTGTCGGCGGTGCTGTGGAAAAAAGGTTACTGAGAAACCGCCTGGGCCTATGTCTATGGAGACGATGATGCAATGGATGATGATGACAAGACAAGAAGAGAAAGAAAGAGAGGAGAAACGAAGAGAAGAAGCAGAGCGTGTGAGACAAGAGGAGAAAGAAATGCGACAGGAAGAATTACGTCTTCAAAGAGAAAAGGAAGAGAAGGCAGAACGTCTTCAGAGAGAGAAAGTAGAGAAAGCAGAG